>SJXQ01004567.1:324919-345940 GCA_006408695.1 Aepyceros melampus
TGGAGTGGGTAGACATTCCCTTCTCCAGGGGATCTTCCCAGCCCAGGGATCGAACCCAGGTCTCCCACATTGCAGACAGACTACCGTCTGAGCCACCAGTACTTCCCAATATTGGAATTCAAAAGCATGACACTGAAACAGGTATGTTCAGAATCGAAGATGGGTTAGTTCATTGTAAGTGCTACTTACTGAAATGAGGTAACATTTAGAATGTTTAATACATATGAATGATTGCTACACTGATTGTTAGATAGTTACATGAAGTGTTCTCAGGTTAAGCTCAGAGCAAGTCTCTGTTGTAACCAGCTGGTTTTGCCAGTGGAGGCAGTATCCTCTGTAAGCACAGTTTATATACATTATTTCACTTGAACAACTGTTCTTTAAAAGAGGAATTGCTCCCATTTTGCAGATGGACATGGAGGCTCAAGGAGGCTACTCCTCTGAACTAAGATTTGAACCCAGAGCCCTTTGTCTCCAAAGCCCAGCCCTCAAACACTCCATTACACAGCTTTGCTCTCTGCTGCCGAGTCCTCACTGTGCTTGGTAGAGACAGCGGGGGAAGGCGGTGCTTTCCCAAGCCCTGCAGATGCTCGGCTCACCCCAGCATGCCCAGGTGACCAGGCTAGGTTTCCTTCATCAGATGTGGTGACCACTCTGTATTGTGATGAATGCAGACACACACACTGGCCTGGAACAGCACCTGTGTATGAAATCCTTAGGATACAAGCTAAGAATTAGAATCAGGACTGTTTATCTTATTCTCTGCATCCAGCAAGAGAGAGAATAAGGTGAGAGCAGAGGGAAGACAGAGGAGAGAACACTGTCAGATGACACGATGAGATGGTCCTATGTGTAAAGACACTGGTGGGAAGCTTAGATTAGCTTTCTGAAAATACGTGTCTAGAGGGAAGAAGGGGCTTCCGAGGTCCTGGTAAGGCAGCTGCCACCGTGGCTAGAGTGTCTGTGGGACACTTGTTTATATGTAATCCATCCTCGCCTTACACAGTCAACACTAGGGGCAGAGTCTTCTCGAAATAAGCAGGTGGTGAGGTGCTGGCATCTGGATCAACAACCAGTCCAGTATCTGTGGGCGGAGTGTCATCTGGAGGACAGACTTTTTGGAATTCCAAAGAGCATCTTCTGGCATGGAGACTCATGTCTAGGACAGACTCAGAGGAACAGGCTGGGCTGGGCTTTGTCCCAAAGTCATGGCCCCCTGGGATCAGCAGGCCTGAGTCAGGGAAATAGAGACACCATGGCTGATGCTGAAGCTCCATCTTCTTGTTGAAACGAAGATGTGAACACAAACTCAGACTTTGTCCCCCAGAGGAGCACCTTTGCTCACGCCCTTAAAAAGACATTACAGGAGACTTCCCTGGTGGTCCAACAGTTAAGAATCTGCCTTGAAATGCAGGGGTCACGGATTTGGTCCCTGTTAGGAGGACCAAGACCCCACATGCCATGGAGCAGCTAAGCCCAAGCTCCGCAACTACTGAGCCCACACGCCGCAACTGGAGAGAAGCCTGTGTACCACCACAAAAGATCCCACGTGAGCCACAAAGATCCTGAGTGCTGCAGCGAAGACCTCATGCAGCCAACTTTTTTTTTTTTTTTAATAAAGAATTTTGCAAACTCCCAATGCCAGATCCTGGAAGGAGTTGGACTCCTGATCATTTTCTTTAGATCTAGAATTTCTCCTAAAGCCCTTGAGTCGTACTTGGTTTCCCTGTAGTCAGACTCCCTGAGCAATGACCTCGCCCTTAGGGAGAAGGGGGCACACCCTAAGGTGCCAGTGTCCCCTGCCCACCGCGGATCCCCAGTTTCCTGGGGGAAGTTTCCTGGGCTTGGCCGAGCTGGACAAAGCCTTGCTGGCCTGAAAGTCGCAAGCTCAGAGGACCAGCAGTGCCATCTTGTGGGAGAGTTCTCGAAGCGCCTGACATCAGGGCGAAGGAGGGAGGCAACCTGGACTGCCAAGCCTTGAAGAGAGAGAGACAAAGCAATGCCTGGGTACAGTCAAATGCGAGGGCTCCCTCTGGTCACCAGCATGCTCAATAGGATTCTGGTGTCCAGAAGATTAATAACTTTAATAAGCAAATGGCAAGCCAGAAAGATATTTCAAGAATTAACAGTGGCCAGGAAGGATTTTTGCTTGCCTTCCACTTACTAGGAAATCTGTTCAACATCACTCCAGGTGGGATATATTTCTCAGTAAACTCTGTGAGTCACAGATTATAGCCACAGCTTCAGCGGACCATCTCAAGGCTCAGTCCTCCCAGGATGGAGGTGGCTTTTCCCAGGAGTCCGTCACAGGACCTGAGCCCAAACTGGCCCACCTCCGTCACTAAGAGATGAGAGGCTTGGACCCCAGGCACTCTGCTGACAACAGCAGATGAAGCCAAGCCCCTTCCTTCTCACTGGGCTGTGGCGTCGTGTCCTTCCTGTTACACACGTGTGTGCACACGCTCACACTCAGATCTCAGCCTAAACACTACCTCTTAAGGTCTGCTCCTGCTTCCTTCTACAAAGTACCCCCACCCCAGCCACCCGTACCCTGCACCCAGGTGTTAGCCGCTTGTCAGAAAATGAAATCGAGACTCTGATGCAGCTTTCTGGGTCCAAGCATTCATCAGAACCCTGCTGCCTGATTCCCAGGCAGCTTTGACTTTTAGGGAGATTTTAAGACTACAATCCCTTTCTAAGCAGTCACGCGCTTTCTCACCGGGAAGGGCGGGAGCATCACGTGATGATGGCTCCCAGGTCCTCACATAGCCGACGTGAGGGTGCTCCCGCCACCACTGCCGGCGTCCCCACCAGCTTCCTTGCCAGCTTGCTTCCTGTGCTGTGACCACAGCTGCGGGTGGACGAGGAGCGGGTGGGCCGGGTGGAGCCGCCCGCGGCAGGGCAGCCGCCCCACCTTAAGCTCCAGTGGCCTCATCACTGTCCAGGCTTTCTTCCAGTCTTCCGTGGGCTGGGAAACTAACAAGCAGGCCGTTCTGATCGGGTCAAACAGGAATCAGATAGACTGAGGACCCAGAGGGCGTTTTTTCTTCAAGTCCGTGGTTTGGTACATCTGTGTGTGTATCTCAGATCCTCTTTTTGCTCACCTGGAAGCTTCTCTGTCCCAGAGCAGCAGGGATATTCTACACGGCCAGGGGATCTGAAGATGAGACAGACTGAACCAGCTGTGAATCAGCAGTGGAGACATAGGATGGCTCGGGATGTCCTCTCACCCCAGCACCTGCCATTTGCAGAGCACTTGCTGTGTGCCAAGCAGCGTGTGTATGCGTAGCACCTGGTGAGAGAAGGTCCCCTGACACCCATTCTACAGATGAGGAAACTGAGCCTCAGAAGGTCAGACGCCAGCCCACCCACCAATCACTGGCAGAGTCGGGATGGTCTGACATCAGAACCCACACTCAGCTGGCATCCACCGGCCACCGGCCTCTGGGCCACCTTCTTAGACCGTGTAGACTGCATTTTGACTCAATGGATAGTTTGAAACCAAGCTTTGCTCCTGAAGCTTGGGAGCTGAGACGTGGGCAACAGTGGGGCCCGTGAACCAACACAGAGCACGGAGCTGAGGGGTCCAGGCCCGCATCCTCCAGGCTGTGCTTTCAAGGACCACGAACAAAGTTCAGCCTCTTCAGCCGCTGCACCTTCACCTGTAACAGAGGGAAACACCTGCTGAAGAGCATCCGATGTATTAATAACTTATATGGAAGTGCTCCGTGCCCTAGTTACATGCTAGAGACATAAATGATGGTTTTCAAGGAAAAAGAATCCGTTACCAAGTCCGAAAGGAAGTGCTAAGGCTGATTTGAATACCGTGTACTGTCTGCCTAGATAATGGATCCTCTGACTGCATGTAGATTACTTACTTTAAAAATCTGCATCTCTAAATCATGTGTAAAATCCAGAATCTAAAAATAGAGGCTGTTCCCTGACCCAGTTCTCAGCCCTGAAATGTGGGCAACAGGCTAACGCTCTGGGCTGCCCTTGTTCCAAGTCTGGCTCATCCACTATGCAGGCATCAGGTGACTTACTGGACCTCTCTGATTTCCTGTCCCCTCACCTGTAAAACGGGCTTCCAGGTGGCTCAGCAGGTAAAGAATCCATCTGCAATGCAGGAGACCCGGGTTCGATCCCTGGATCGGGCAGATCCCTCTGGAAAAGGAAATGGCAACCCACTCCAGGATTGTCGCCTGGGAAATCCCATGGTCAGAGGAGCCTGGTGTTCTACAGTCCATGGGGTCATAAAGAGTCGGACACGACTAAGCACCTAACATATACTGACAGGTGGATACTGGAAACCCACATGCATCAAACACTTGGCAGCTACACAGGCCAAGTGTGAGAGGGCTGTGGTTTCTGCTGATGTATGGGAAAGCTGCTTCGGTTGTGTCTGACTTTGTCTGACCCCATAGACAGCAACCCACCAGGCTCCTCTGTCCCTGGGATTCTCCAAGCAAGAATACCACAGTGGGTTGCCATTTCCTTCTCCAGTGCATGCATGCATGCTAAGTCACTTCAGTCGTGTCTGACTCTGTGCAACCCCATGGACAGCAGCCCACCAGGCTCCTCTGTCCACAGGATTCTCCAGGCAAGACTGCTGGAGCGGATTGCCTTTTCTGTGGGACAGTTACAGGGGCTCTAATTCCTGCTAATTCCATCAGGTTTGTGGTTCCTTTAAATTTAAATAAATATGGTTTTCAAAGACTGAAAAGGCCTAAGGATGTGGGGAGGGCAGGAACGATATTTTTCACTGTCTCTGTTTCGTGAAAGTAATGTTGCTTCTTCAAACCAACATCTGTCAGAATGATTCTCATCAGATTAAATAAATCCTCAAAGCCACTCTCACAGTTTATAGAATCTTGGGAATGTAGGTTATGCTTCACGTGGAACCCTAATGGAATTTAAACAAGTGTGTTTTTGCAAGCACAGCTTCTAGAGCACACGCTTTACTGCGGTTTGTGAATTTAAGCTACCATGTCTCAAGGAGTTTAGAGGGGGAGTTTAGAGGTAATAGACAATCCCTGACCAGTTTGAGATGATATTAATTGAAGATGGAAAAGACCAAGTCTGATGAAAACCAGCACTGCACACACACTCTCCAAACAGATGTGTGTAAACAGAGACCATTCTCAGATAAGACACGACGGGCTAGCCTTCAGTCGGTCACCTTTGCACAGGCAGTTTCCATGTGTCCTTATGGTTGGTTATGGCCCTTTCAGTGTTTTACAGGAGAGAGGACTTTGTTGGGGGCAGTGGATTTTATGCTATAAAGATCTTGAATGATCAATATAGATGTTTATTATTCCCTGCCATAAGAAAGCTTATTCTTAAAATTAGTTGCTAAATCTAAGCACAATGAAATACCACTTCACACCCACTGGGCTGGCTTCTGTCAAAAAATAAATAACAGAAAATAATTAGTGGTGAGGGGACTTCCCTGGTGGTCCAGTGGCTAAGGCTCTGAGCTCCCAAAGCAGGGAACCCAGGTTTGATCCCTGGTCAGAGATCTAACCAGTCAATCCTAAAGAAAGTCAACCCTGAATATTCATTGGAAGGACTGGTGCTGAAGCTGAAGCTCCAATGCTTTGGCCACTGATGGGAAGAACTGACTCATTAGAAAAGACCCTGATGCTGGGAAAGATTGAAGGCGGGAGGAGAAGGGGACAACAGAGGATGAGATGGTTGGATGGCATCACCAACTCTATGGACATGAGTTTGAGCAAGCTCCAGGAGATAGGAAAAAACAGTGAAGCCTGGAGTGCTGCAGTCCAGGGGATTGCAAAGCATCAGACATGACTTAGCGACTAACCAACCACAGGAAGCTAGATCCCAAGGGCTGCAACTGGAAGCTCCTGCATGCCACAGAGAAGATGGAGGGTCCCAAGTGCTGCAGCTAAGACCTGCCCTCGCCAAATGAATAAATTAAATAAATAAATGTATGATTTTTTTTTTTAAGTGGCAAGTGTGTGGAGAAACTGAGCCCATATGCATTGCTGGTATGAGTCTAAAATGTGGAAACACTGTGGAAAGCCATTCAGTGCTTCCTCTAAAATATTAGAATCCGAAGCATGATTCTCAAGCTTCCAATGGGAAACCCTTGGCCATGGAATCCCTGGAGGTGAGCTGGTGGGGGATTTGGAGCAGTCGAGGCAGGGTGTGCTTGGATTCCAGACAAATGCAAACATAACAACATCAGAGACTTACACTTGAGCCAAACTTAACTCATCCCTGGCTGGCTGTTGATCCTGTAGCCACGCCATATTTGTAAAAACAAAAACCAACCCAGTTAACCACACAACAAAAGCTAAATAAAACAAAACCAGAATCATGTGGGGAACATTTCTGTGCTGCTTAGTAAGATTTGAAGTCCTTAGTCTCATGGAGTAACAGAAATTACTTAGGGGAATTTAAGGTGTTTTTGCTAAACTCTTTGGTATTAAAAGACACTTGCCCCTTGGAAGAAAAGCTATGACCAATCTAGACAGCATATTAAAAAGCAGAGACATTACTTTGCCAACAAAGGTCTGTCTATTCAAAGCTATGTAGTAGTCACGTATAGATGTGAGAGTTGGACCATAAAGAAAGCTGAGTGCTGAAGAATTGATGCTTTTGAACTGTGGTGTTGGAGAAGACTTGAGAGTCCCTTGGTCAGCAAGGAGATCCAACCAGTCCATCCTAAAGGAAATCAGTCCTGAATATTCATTGAAAGGACTGATGCTGAAGCTGAAGCTCCAGTACTTTGGCCACTTGATGTGAAGAGCTGACTCATTTGAAAAGTCCCTGATGCTGGGAAAGACTGAAGGTGGGAGGAGAAAGGGACGACAGAGGATGAGATGGCTGGATGGCATCACCAACCTGATGGACATGAATTTGAGTAAACTCCGGGAGGTGGTGATGGGCAGGGAGGCCTGGCGTGCTGCAGTCGATGGGGTCGCAAAGAGTCGGACACAACTGAGCGACTGAACTGAACTTCCGATGTAAACAGCGAACTTTCTGAGTGCTGGGACTTTTGCCTGCAGCAAAAGAAAGCTAAAATGAGTGATTTCCTTCCAGGGTGGAGCAGCAGAGCTGGTGGGAGGTGGACTAGGCAGCTCAGGGGTGACGATTCCACTCTGTCTGCCCACAGGACCTTCCTTAAGCCAGCCACCTGGTTCCGAGAGCTGCCCTCACCCCACTGTCCACCCTGACTGGCCAGCCTTGCATTCACCTAATGGCTTCTGGGTCCCCTTATCTCTCATTGAAACATTTCAGAGGTGTGCACACCTGTGTACTACCTGAAACTGTGTTCTGCTGCTTCTAAACTATGACACGTGCAGTTATCTTTATTAAGGCATGTGTGTGAGTGCTAAGTAACCTCAGTCATGTCCGACTCTTGCAACCTCATGGACAGTAGCCTGCCAGGCTCCTCTGTCCATGGGATTCTCCAAGCAAGAATACTGGAGTGCATTGCCATGCCCTCCTCCAGGGGATCTTTCCGACCCAGGGATTGAACCCATAAAAGAGTTTACAATATCATAGAAGTATGCTCACCAGAGGATGAGATGGCTGGATGGCATCACTGACTCGATGGACGTGAGTTTGAGTGAACTCCGGGAGTCAGTGATGGACAGGGAGGCCTGGTGTGCTACGATTCATGGGGTTGCAAAGAGTCTGACACAACTGAGCGACTGAACTGAACTGAACTGATGCTCACCAGATACTAAGTGCAGAGTACAGACTACAAAACAAGGTGACTCTTTTGGTAACAAGAAAATTTAATAAGGAAACAAGTGCATCTCTCTATCCACAAAAAAAGAAGGCTAGAAGGACATCCCACATGTTAACAGTAGTTCTCTCCACGTAGTAGAACTACGAGTGATTTTAATGTGCTTGGCTTGTTGCTTTTGAACAATGAACCTGTACTGCTTTCATCCTATATCCTGTTCCCTCAGTATTGGTGACAGGGTGGGTCAGCTCAGTATGATGAAAGAGATTAGGAAATAGCAAGAGCTTCACAAGGACCTTACTTTTTCTTTTCTTTTTTTCTTTTCTTTTTTGGCTACACCATGGGACATGCAGGAACTTAGTTCCCTAAGATAGTGAAGTGAAAGTGTTAGTCTCTAAGTCCTATCTGACTCTTTTGTGACCCCCTTGGACTGTAGCCTGTCAGGCTCCTCTGTCCATGGATTTCTCAGGCAACAATACTGGAGGGGGTTGCCATGCCCTCCGCTGGGGATCTTCCTGACTCAGGGATCGATCCCAAGTCTCCTGAATTGTGGGCAGATTCTCGACTGTCTGAGCCACCAGGGAAGCCCCTCAGTTCCCTAACGAGGGATCAAACCTGTGCCACCTGCAGCGGAAGCATGGACCTTACGTTTTTAATACTTGGCATCCCAGAAAGGCCAAGAGCTTTGCATCGATCGGCTCTGAGAATCTCACCCGTTAGAAGCTTCTGGAAGCCGAGGACTCTGGCAAGGGGAGCGCCTCGCAGCTCAGAGGACCGGAGCCTCCTTACCTGGAGTCTCCTGTTCTCTTGTGACCCTGACCCTTGCCTGCTCCAGGGATCACCCAGGTCCACAGTCTGCTGAGACCAAAACCACTGGGCTTGCCCACAGTTAGCTGAAGGATTGCCCAAAAACAAAAAGAATGCTTTTCAGCGACCTGCCCTCTCTAGGGATCGATCCCAAGTCTCCTGAATTGTGGGCAGATTCTCGACTGTCTGAGCCACCAGGGAAGCCCCTCAGTTCCCTAACGAGGGATCAAACCTGTGCCACCTGCAGTGGAAGCATGGACCTTACGTTTTTAATACTTGGCATCCCAGAAAGGCCAAGAGCTTTGCATCGATCGGCTCTGAGAATCTCACCCGTTAGAAGCTTCTGGAAGCCGAGGACTCTGGCAAGGGGAGCGCCTCGCAGCTCAGAGGACCAGAGCCTCCTTACCTGGAGTCTCCTGTTCTCTTGTGACCCTGACCCTTGCCTGCTCCAGGGATCACCCAGGTCCACAGTCTGCTGAGACCAAAACCACTGGGCTTGCCCACAGTTAGCTGAAGGATTGCCCCAAAACAAAAAGAGTGCTTTTCAGCGACCTGCCCTCTCCATGCTTCAGCATTCTCCCTCTCTTCCTGAGCTCAGCCTCAAGAGGAAGGGGACCCCCGGGTGTCCGGAGCATGCCAGCCATCAGGTCCATGTGATGAAATAACGGCAAGAGACATGCTCCCGCCTCCTTCCGGGGGCTCCTTATGTGTCAAGTGGTCACGAAGTCAGTCTCCCCATCCGCATCACCTGTGTTTTCCTCTCTGTGAATCGTGGTGGTCCATGTCTTTTCTTTCTTGTCTTCCAGTCCACCCAAGCCGACCGTGTTTATCTCCGGAGTCATCGCCCGGGTAAGAGCCCTTTCATCATTTTGGGGTCTCAGCACGCGATCTCCTGATTCCTCCTGTCCTTACTCCACCCCACCCATCCACCCGGGAGCCGGGGGGTGGGGAGGCTCTTAATTGCCCCCCTGTCCACAGAAGGTGCTTCTGTGGTCAGGGACAGACCGGGTGGTGGCCAGGAAGAGCCCATAGCGCCCACCTGCCTCTCCTCCATCCTCTTCTGTCTTCTTTCTCTTTAGACTTGACCAGCATCAGCAGCCTGTCCACAGGCCAAAGGGTTTCTGGGGGATCTGTGAGCTGACAATGTTTTTACACTTATTAATGGTTGAATAAATTTGAAATAAGAATTACACGGCAATACCTGTGAAGTGTTAGTTGCTAAGTTGGGTTCAACTCTTTTGTGACCCCATGGACTATAGCCCACCAGGCTCCTCTGTCCATGGGATTCAAAACAACCACAAGAACTGCTCTAGCAGAAGAAAGCCACCCAACACCCAAGCTTAGTTCTGAGTGAGTCATGTGGTACCTGACCCCTGGCGTGGGTGCAGAGATGGTGAGCTTTGTCACCTTCTGGAAGGTACATGGGTCTTTGTGCCCCTTTAAGCTCCCCAAAAAGCCTCAGGACCTCCCCACAGTCCTAGGAGATGGGTTTCCGCCTTCCAACAGGTTCTCCACTCCACCACCCGCCCACTCGCACAGGGAAGCCGAGAATGCTGGGTTTGGTTCTTGCTCGTGAACTTATTCAGGCTTCCCTGGTGGCTCAGACAGTAAAGAATCCACCTGCAATGCAGGAGACACATGTTCGATCCCTGGGTCAGGAAGATACCCTGGAGGAAGGAAATGGCTCCTCCACTCCAGTATTCTTGCCTGGGAAATCCCATGGATGGAGGAGCCTGGGGGGCTACAGTCCATGGGGTCATAGAGAGTCAGACATGACTGAGCGACTGAGCAGACAGGCGTGCATGAACTCAACCAGCTGTCCACGGTTGATGAGACAGTGCTTTGAGCCAGTGCTTTCCGTGTCTTCCCACAGGGCGACAAGGACTTCCCTCCAGCGGCCGCCCAGGTGGCCCACCAGAAGCCCCATGCCTCCATAGACAGGCACCCCTCCCCGAGGACCCAGCACATCCAGCAACCTCGCAAGTGACCGGCAAGGACCCAGCACCCTCACCAGGCACACCTCGGTTCCCTGACACTTGGTATTTCCTCTGGCGAAGAGAACTGGCATCTTCCTCAAAATACTGCCCCATTGGGAAATCTAAGACAGAGCAAAGCGCCCCTTATTTTGCCTTCAATTTCCAGCTCTAAAACTAGAATCAGGCCCCCAAACCTCATTTCCAGGGAGTCCTGGCTGATGTTGTTCGAGGACCATCACACCTCTCTCTCTGCCCTGAGCAGAACTTACCAAGACCTGAGTGAAGTGACATTGTTCCCAGTTTAGCTTCAGTTCTGGTTCATCAATTGCCCTGCCAGTGGTCTTAAAAATTAGCAGGCACAAATCTGGGAGGATTAGATTAAGGTCAGGGGAAAGCTCAGTCATTGCATGCTTTTTAGCAGTAGGACAATCAAATCTTAACACCTAGAGGGAAGAGAAAGAGATGAAGGCGTTAACTACAGAAAACTTGAGAAGGGAGGATACTTCAATAGACAGCAGCATCACTGAATGTCCCTCCCTTGTGTGATGAGGGATCCGAGCACAGGGCGACCAAGCTCTCCCAGAAAAGCCAGGAAGAGCCTACCACTTTGAAGAGTCATCTGGCTGAAAAATATTGTCCAAACGGAATATTTCCAGAATGAGATTTCTCAGTGTGGGTCCCACATCCCCCACCATCCACACAGGCTCGCCAGGAAATCAAGGCGAACCTTCATTTTTTCAGTGATCACCTCGAGAACCGCTTTGGAGTTCTCGGAGTGATCCCTGACCAGGTAGAGGAATAGACACATGGCTAATCCTGGAACGCTAGAGCAGAAGCATTGACCACAGGGAAAGACCGAAGGGATGAAAACCTGCCTTTGCTCCCCGAGGGAGAAGTAGAAGCATCGCCCACCACTGGAGCTAGAAAAGCCTGTTTGTCAGTCAATCAGAACAAGCTTTGCCCTAGGGCACCATTCACTTGGGCATCTCAGATTACCCTACGCTTTCTGCCCAGGTTTCCTGCCCAGAGCTGCCCTAGACTGCTTACTGCCTCAGCAATCGGGTGCCCTGCTTTTCTGAAAAGCAGTTGTTCAAATCTCCCGGAGCAAATTCTTTGGGAGCTGGTGTGGCCTGACTGTCCCACTTGCCAGGGCAGTATTTGCAGCAGGTCCGCAATTGGGGCAGCAGGCACCCCACAGCCTTTCTGACACTTGCCAACTCCACGATTGGTAAAGGTGACGCAGACCTAGCTTTTGCCCCTCTCTAAGGGGAAAGCCAGCCCTGCTTCACATCCTAAAGGAGACTTGGTTTCCCTTCCATTGACTTCTGGAGCCGGGGTCTCACCCTCAAGGCAGTGCCTAGTCACATCATATATTTCTTAATCGCTGAGATGTTCCCATAAACAGAGGCTGGCTTTTGGAGATGCCACCTGGGTGTGTAGCCTCCTCTTGGCGACTTCCCGGAGCCGGCATCTCTGAAGGCTCCTGAGAGCAGGCAGCGCTGGGTCAGTCTGAACCGCTACAGCCTCTGCTGCAGAGATGAAGGCTCATCCTTGGTGCCTTGTAGTGCTGCACCCAGGAGCGCCGTGCTGTGCATTTTTCTTGTCTTTTCAGCTCATCTGGTGTGTATCTGTGGGCTCCCGATCACTGAAAGCAAATTGTTCCCCTGAATGAATTTATCAATGGTTAACTTCAAGAATAATCATTCTAATGAAGCTCCTGTGTGGTTTGTTTTCTCTTATATCTCAGAGATTGTTCTTTCTCATCTTGCTAGGGTTGCCAGATGGTTTCAAAAGAAATAAGAACATGCAAAAATAAGGAGTATGTTCACAAATTGTTTCCCAGACACAAAGCCAAACTATTGGACACCTGGCACCTCGAGTCTAACCGCCTCCTTTGAATTATCATAAAGTGGAAAAGCTTTAATACAGTGGATTAAAATGCACTCCTTGGGCCAAGCAGCTGGCCCTGTGCTCGGAAGGTCCTTTGGGAACAGACTTGGGAAGAATGATTAGTAGGAAGCCCTAGGGTGGCTGTGAGCAGCGTTTGACAAATAAGACATTCACCTAATTTATCCAAAGATCCCCTGGAACCTATATGAGCAGGATGAGAAAATAATCCTAATTATTAGCTTCGAGATCCAGAGTCAGACTACAGATGTGAGCTAGGAGGGACCCTGACCTGTTTTCACCCTAGAAGGAGGAGGCAGCTTGGCGGCCCTGAGCCAGGGGAAGGCACGTGTGGCCAGAGTCTGTGTCCCCACCCCTGGCCTCCCTCCAGCCCCCGGTGTCACCTCTGGATGCTGCTGTCTGCATTCACGCCTCCACCCCCCTTTCTAAGCTGAGGACAGAATGAGGGTCATGTGCATTTAGTGTCACTGGGTAGAGAGTTGTTCTAGGTTTATAATATTGACTTACCAGGCCACATAGCCTTCTGAGAAATGTTTGTGTAGACATATGTTGGGAGGAGATTACCAAACACTTCCTATGACTCATTAGGGCCCAGACCCTCCACTTAGAGAATGTAGCCTACCTTCTTCCAAAGTCTATATTATCTTTCAAAATGATCTGTGTCTAAGCAGACCTGAGAATAACAAGAGCTGCAGGTCTTCCACCATTTATTGCACTCATGATTATATTAGTTACTATATGACTATGAAGGGCTTCCCTGGTGGCTCAAAGGGTAAAGAATCTGTCTGCAATGCAAGAGACCCAGGTTCGATCCCTGGGTCGGGTAGATTCCCCTGGAGGAGGGTTAGGCAACCCGCTCCAGTATTCTTGGGCTTCCCTGGTGGCTCAGATGGTAAAGAATCTGCCTGCAATGCAGGAGCTGCAGAAGACCCAGGTTCGATCCCTGAGTCAGGAAGATCCCCTGGAGGAGGGCATGGCCACCCACTCCAGTATTATTGCCTGGAGAATCCCATGGACAGAGGAGCCTGGCTGGCTACAGTTCATGGGGTCACAAGAGTCTGACATGACTGAGTGACTAACACACACAAATAGAAATACCAAGCACACAAACAAACATGGGGCAGAACTGCCCTCCAGGGCGTTCCACATTGTCACAAACATCATTGTCACCTGCCTTTGTGGCTCAGACGGTAAAGCATCTGTCTACAACGCGGGAGACCTGGGTTCGAGGAAATGGCAATCCAATCCAGTACTATTGCCTGGAAAATCCCACGGACAGAGGAGCCTGGTAGGCTACAGTCCATGGGGTCGCAAAGAGTCGGACATGACTGAGCGACTTCACTTTCACCGTGACAAAGTACCCCAGACTGGGAACAGTGGAAATGCATGAGCTCCGGGTCCTGGAGCCTAGAGGTTTGCAGTCAAGGTGTGGGCAGGGCCGCCTCCCCAGAAGCTGCAGGTGACTATCATCCTCAGCCTCGTCCACTTCGGGCGGCTGCTGGCAATGCCTAGTGATCACTGACTTGTTGCAACACAAACCCGGTCTCTCCTTCTGTTGTCACTGGACCAGAGCTGCCCCCATCCAGTGTGAAAAGTGGAAGCGTTAGTCATTAGTTGTATCCTACTCTTTGCCACTCCATGGACTGTAGCCTGCCAGGCTCCTCTGTCCATGGGGTTCTCCAGGCAAGAATACTGGGGTGGGTTGCCATGCCCTCCTCCAGGGGATCTTCCTGATCCAAGGGTGGGACCCGGTCTCCTGCACTGCAGGCAGATTCCTCACCATCTGAGCCACTGGGGAAGCCCACCTAGATGACCTCGCCTCAACAAATCAGATCTGCAAGAAGCCCAATTCCAAATAAGGTCGTGTCCATGGACCCTGGGAATCAGGACCTGAGCTATCTTCTCGGGGGGACACTATTCAATTCAGGACCTCAGCCACATGATGAAAAGCCAGAAACCCTGCTCCCAGCTCACACTGTTGGAATAGCTGTTCATTTGGTCAATTGGTTTCCTGAGCTTTACTGTGAGAAAGTTTTGCCCACCACAGATTTTGTTACAGTGTTGCTGGACACAGAGTGGCTAAAGCTTGTGTGCAGCAGTGGGTGGGGGGACAGGGAAGAGAGCAAGGCCGTGGGGGGGGCTGTCCACCCCCAGTTCTAGTAGCTCCTGAGATCGCAGCTCTCTGCTGCATGCATCCTCAGGTCAGAGTCACTCCATCCCAATAGCACATATCGTATCTTCTGTAAGAGTGCTCCACAGGTGGTAGTCAGCCCATTTCACAGATGGGAAGACTGAGACTGAAGCTCTGCCCACGGTCAAAAGCCACTGTTAGCTAACACTGGTCCAGAGTAGATACAGAAATGGCCAGTAAGCACCCAAGAAATGCTTGAGATCATCAGTCACCAGAGAAATGCAAATCGAGACAGTGAGATACCTCCATACCCACGGAGATGGCAGGGATCAAAAGCCCAAATAATAAGCCTTGATGAAGATGTGGGGAAATTAGACCCATGCACAGTGACTCATACAGAGAATGAAAAACGGTGGGGCCACTTAAGAAAACAGGCTGGCAGTTCCTCAAAGAATTAAACAGAGTTACTATGTGACGCAGCATGTCTATTCCTCAGTATATACCCCAAATAAGTGAAACCACATGTCTGTGCAAGAATTTGTACACAGATGTTTAGGGCAGCATTATATATATAACAGCCCAAAGGTGGAAACAGCCCAATAGGTCCATCAGCTGAGGAGTGAATACATAAAATGTTACATCACACACACACACACATACACACACATGGAATGTTACTACATTGTAAATGTCATTCCGTTATTTGGCCTTGCAAACAAATGCAAGACTGATCCACGGGACAATATGAGTGAACCTTGAAAATATGCTCAGTGAAAGAAGCCAGTCACAGAAGACCAGGTATCACAGGATTCCATTTACATGAAATGTCCACAATAGGGAGATATCTAGAGACGGTGACTGCACAGGGCTGGGGGCTGGGGGGCAGGCAGGATACAGGGGTGAGAGCTTAAGCAAACAGGGATTCTCTGAGGTGACGGAGATGTCCTGAAATCAACTGAGGATGGACCTAGAGACTGTCACACACAGCGAGGTAAGTCAGAGAAAAACAAATGGTGCACGCTAGTGCATATATGTGGCATCTAGAAAAATGGTGTGAAAGGGAAGTCGCTCAGTCGAGTCCAACTCTGCGACCCGGTGGACGGCAGCCCACCAGGCTCCTCCGTCCATGGGATTTCCAGGCAAGAGTACTGGAGTGGGGTGCCATTTCCTTTTCCAGTGGATCTTCCCAACCCACGGATCGAACCTGGATCTCCCACATTGTAGGCAGACGCTTTACCATCTGAGCCACCAGGGAAGAAAAAAGGTGTAGACGACCTTATTTGCGAAACAGAAATATATAGACAGACAAATATATGGCCGCCAAAGAGAGGAAAGGAGTTGGGGTGGGAGGAACTGGGAGGTCGGCATTGACGTGTTTGCACTACTGACACTGCGTAGAAAGCAGGTTACTAGTGAGAACTTCACTGTAAGGCCCGGGGGCCTCTCCTCAGTGCTCTGTGTGCGCGAGTCGCTCAGTCGTGTCCAGCTCTTTGCGACTCCATGGACTGCAGCCCTTCAGTCTCCGCTGTCTGCTCAGTGCTCTGCAGTGACCTAAATGGGAAGAAAATCCAAGAAAGGGGATATGTGGACAGGTGGGGCTGATTCACTTTGCTGTACAGTAGAAACTAACACAACATTGTAAAGCAACTATACTCCAGAAAAATTAATTTAAAAAATAAAATCAACTGAGAGGATGCTTGCATGTGTCTGTGACTACAATAGACCCATGGACTCTTAGACTCCTTTCAGGATCCTTAAGGAAGGTACCAGTCAGAGCAGACATACCATTAATTGTAAGGTGATGAATAGGGGGCTTCTCTGGTGGCCAGGAGAAATATCAATAACCTCAGATATGCAGATGACACCACCCTTATGGCAGAAAGTGAAGAGCTAAAAAGTCTCTTGATGAAAGTGAAAGAGGAGAGTGAAAAAGTTGGCTTAAAGCTCAACATTCAGAAAATGAAGATCATGGCATCTGGTCCCATCACTTCATGGCAAATAGACGGGGAAACAGTGTCAGACTTTATTTTTTCGGGCTCCAAAATCACTGCAGATCATGACTGCAGCCATGAAATTAAAAGACACTTACTCCTTGGAAGAAAAGTTATGACCAACCTAGATAGCATATTGAAAAGCAGAGACATGACTTTGCCAACAAAGGTCCATCCAGTCAAGGCTATGGTTTTTCCGGTGGTCATGTATGAATATGAGAGTTGGACTGTGAAGGAAGCTGAGCACTGAAGAATTGATGCTTTTGAACTGTGGTGTTGGAGAAGACTCTTGAGAGTCCCTTGGACTGCAAGGAGATCCAACCAGTCCATTCTGAAGGAGATAATCCCTGGGATTTCTTTGGAAAGAATTACACTAAAGCTGAAACTCCAGTACTTTGGACACCTCATGCAAAGAGTTGACTCATTGGACAAGACTGATGTTGGGAGGGATTCGGGGTAGGAGGAGAAGGGGACAACAGAGGATGAGATGGCTGGATGACATCACTGAGTGATGTGACGTGAGTCTGAGTGAACTCCATGAGTTGGTAATGGACAGGGAGGCCTGGCGTGCTGCAATTCATGGGGTCACAAAGAGTCAGACGCAACTGAACTGAACTGAACTGAACTGAAATAGTGGCTCAGCTGGTAAGGAATCTGCCTGCAATGCCTGAGACCTGGGTTCGATCCCTGGGTTGGAAGATCCCCTGGAGTAGGGAAAGGCTACCCCCTCCAGTATTCTGGCCTGGAGAGTTCCCATGGACTGTATAGTCCATGGGGTCACAAAGAGTCAGACACGACTGAGCGACCTTCACTTTCGATGAAGGGCTTGAGGAAAGGGTTAGAATGGTGGGCTTTGCATTGGGGCAGGCTCACACCTGCCTGGTTCCAACCTGGTCCCTGTTGGGGTGAGAAGTTTCTAAATCAGCATCTCTGAACCTCAGTCCTTCACCTGTCTAACTGGGCCACTGTGTACACAGAGTTTGGTAAAAGATGAAAAGAAAATTGCAGGCATTAACCTCCTGGTTAATAGGGAAACCAGTTTCGGTAGAACAGGGTTTCCAAAATGGACAGCATGCTGGAACTGTGCAATGCTGAATTTGTGGGTTAGCAGGGAGAGAAGATTCCAGAAGAAGATGGTTGGCTCAGAGCCACTCTAGACACTGTGCGGGAGCAGCAGTGAGGAAACACAGAGGAGACCAAAGGCGCAGCGAGTGACCCGTGGAGCAGGGATGGGCACCCTGGGACCAAAGGACCCCCTGGGGATCCCGTGTGACCCTGAGCTCGACCAGGCTGACTTCTGCCCCGGCTCCTGCATGCTATGCCCCAGTCTCTGTTGGGGCTCATGTCACCCCAGTACAAAGCTCAGCCCTTGAATGGTTTCAGCAAGAAATGCGCTTGTAACTTACAGGTGTTACTGGAGGGAGTCCAGCCCTGGGAGGTACCAGAGGGGAACATGCCATCTTCCAGTGCCTCCAGCTTGCCCAGCTGCCGCCGCTGGAGCCTGACACCCACCTGGGGCACCAAGAAACAGACACCCTCGTGCCAAGTCCCCGCTGGGCTTCTGCTCCCTGGCCTGACCTGGGAAGACCAGTTCACTTTTGGGCACTTGCCCTCCTGAAGGAATTAGAAGCCCTGGGACAGTTCTTGTCTGGGGCCAGAGAAAGGAACTTGGGTTGGTTCTCAGGTCCACGTCTGTGGCATCGATGCCCATCTGCTCAGAGGACACTCAGTTGCATCCTCAAACCAGGGTCAGGGTCAGCACCCCGGACGAAGTCCCAAAGGGGAGGTGCACCCTCAGAATCCATGTCCCTCCTCCCCCAGCTGGGCAGCTGGGTTTTCTTCTCTGGGCTCAGCTTCATCACCAGCAAGAGGAAGCCTCCAGAACCTCCCTGATGGGGCTGTGTGAGCACGCCATCTATGTTCATTTATCATCATTATTGTGGTGGTTGTTAGTTGATGATGCAAGACCAGAGACATCGTGAGAGTCTGCTCAATTAAAGCCAATGCCAGGAGGGAGCTGAAGAGCAGGTGTGAAGGCAACCGGGCTCTGAGATGAGCGTTGTGAACCTGCTCGGAGGTTACACTGCCGAAAGCTGACTCACGTGTGCACCAGCCTGGAACCATCCTGCTCCCAGACCCAGTCCTGGCTCTCCCACAAGCCAGCAGCTCGCGTGTGCTCAGGAGCAAGGCTGCAGGTATGACAGCCCATGCCAACAGGGAGGGACCACCTGACCCCAGCGGGCACTGGGCTCAGGCACCGAGAAAGGGCAGGACGCAAGGGAGAGCCTGCAGGGTCGGAGGCACCGCTAGACCCAAAGTGTTTTTAATTAATGAATTCTTTTTTAAACATCTGCCTCCTACCTCAGCAGCCTGTAGGATTCTTCTGTAACCCTGCAGCTTTTTCTAACATCACAGCTGCTGTGCTGGTTAAATGCTTCCTTCTACAAACCCCAAAGTAAACTTTTCTTCCCCAAGAGTTGGCATCCTGCTGCCTCTGCAGTGTAAAAATGAAAACAAAACAAAAAAAAAATAAAAAACCAGGTATTTCATAATCCTCCCAGGAGACATCTATAGCCATATGCTCCTGAAGAACAGAGAGGGCAGTGAGTGGGTGGTGGCGGTTAACCAGAAAGTTTTGTGTACTTGAAATATCCTCAATTGGTGTATTAGCTGAGGTTCTCCAGGGAAACAGCACCAGCAGATAGGTGACAGACTGACAGATGATAGACAGACGATAGCAGGAAGAACAGACATAAACAACATATACATGGTACATGGATAGACAGAATAGATATAAAGAAATAGGTACATGATAGGTTGATAAACAGAACAGATACAAATAAATACGTAGGTGATGGAGGATAGATAGAATAGACGTAAAAAATAGATGATAGATAGATGGATCCGTTCAGTTCAGTCACTCAGTCGTGTCTGACTCTTTGCAACCTCGTGGGCTGCAGCACAATAGACGTATAGAAAAAGAGATTTGAGGAACTGGCTCATGGGACTATGGAGGCCCATGCTCACTGAGCGCTCAGTCAGTCATCTCCAACTTTCTGCAACCCGGCGGACTGTAGGCCAGCAGGCTCCTCTGTCCATGGGATTCTCCAGGCCAGAATACTGGAGGGGGTTGCCATTTCCTTCTCCAGGAGATCTTCTCAACCCAGGGACTGAATGCATGTCTCCTGAATTGTCAGATGAATTCTTTACCACTGAGCCACCTGGGAAATCCCATGTGGAGGTTCATGAGTCCAAAATCTTCAGGATGGGCCAGCAGGCTGGAGACCCAGAGAAGAACCAACACAATTCAAGTCCAAAAGCATTCTGCTGGGAGAATTCTCTCTTCTCTGGGAAGGACAATCTTGAGTTCTACTCAAGCCCACACACATTATGAAAGGTAACCCGCTTCACTCAGGAGTCCACTGGTTTAAATGTGAATCTCAACCAAAACTACCCTCATAGAAACATCCAGCATAATATCTGACCAAACATCTAGGCATTGTGGCCCAGTCAAGTTGACGCATAAAATAGACCATCACAGGAGTTCATGGTAGCTCATTTTTCTTGGAATTCTTGGAGCATCATGGATCTGTTTTTACTTTGACCATGTGGCATCCTCACGATCTTCTATCTAACACTGAACTTGCTCTTCCAAACAGACATTCTAAATTTCAATTAAGGGCATGCACAACAAAAGAAAATAATTTTTCCCTCATCTTCCCACTTAATCTTAAATATTATTACAAATCCAACTGCCATGTTTAAAAAAAAGCCAATTTGTCAACAGGAAAAGAACCCACAGGATCTGATATAATGACCTGTTATAGTCTGGAGAAGATTTAGGACTCTGTCCAGAAGCCCCAAGTGAGCTTTTTGATTGCATTTCAGCATTGTCATTCTGTGCTGGTGAGGGTCACCTAAAAGAAAGTTCCACATTTTGTAGCACAAGGGCTCAGCTTCTGTGCAAATTAAACAGAAACCTGCTTGGGTCTTTCTTTGAACAGAGATGTATTGAAGGCTTTAGAGTATTAGTAAGGATCTTCATTATCTCAAGGGCAGTGGTTTTCACAGAGGGTGTGGGCAGTGTCAGCCCCAGAAAACATTGGGTGGAGTCTGAGGACATATTTGATTGTCACAACAGTAGACTGGAGAGGAAGCAGGGATACTAGCAGCTGAATCTTGTAGGTAGAGGCCAGGGATGCTCAAAAAATTCCTTCAATATTCAGCACAGCCCCTGAAGCAAAGTATCCAGACCAAACATCAGCAATATGGAGGCTGGGGAACCCTGTCTGTTGTGTTCTCATTGTTGTTCAGTTGCTAAATCATGTCCAACTCTTAGTAACCCCATGGACTGCAACAGCCAGACTTCCTTGTCCTTCACTATCTCCCGGAGTTTGCTCAAACTCATGTTCATTGAGTCGGTGATCTGTTTTTACAGTAATACAATTAAACAATAAAAGGCAAATTCCCCTCATCCTGGAATCATGAGGG
>SJXQ01004568.1:0-64968 GCA_006408695.1 Aepyceros melampus
AGCAAGAAATTGGACCAGAGAAGATCTGAAGACTTATTTTTCTTTCTCTACATAGCCTGAGATTTATACATGACATATATTAAACATGTAGAAGGAAATGGCAACCCACTCCAGTATTCTAGCTTGGAAAATTCGGTGGGCAGAGGAGCCTGGCAGGCTACAGTCCATAGGTCACAAGAGTCGGACATGACTTACCGCTATCTATCTTTCTTTCTATTAAACATAAATATATATATATATGATATAGTAAGGGAAACAATGTTAAGCATGATTACTGTATATATTGATAAAAAATATTGTGTTCATGAGAACACAGGAAAAAGACAAAGATGTGGAGGTAAAAAATAAAATTTCTTTTTTCAAAAGGATGTCAGCAATTTATTAATTTTAATTTATCCACTAATGGGAGATAATTGCTCTTAACATTCTAATGGGCTTCCTAATGATAGTGTACATATATATCTCCTTGGAAGAAAAGTTATGACCAACCTAGATAGCATATTCAAAAGCAGAGACATTACTTTGCCGACTAAAGTCCATCTAGTCAAGGCTATGGTTTTTCCTGTGGTCATGTATGGATGTAGAGTTGGACTGTGAAGAAGGCTGAGCGCTGAAGAATTGATGCTTTTGAACTGTGGTGTTGGAGAAGACTCTTAGGAGTCCCTTGGACTGCAAGGAGATCCAACCAGTCCATTCTGAAGGAGATCAGCCCTGGGATTTCTTTGGAAGGAATGATGCTGAAGCTGAAACTCCAGTGCTTTGGCCACCTCATGTGAAGAGTTGACTCATTGGAAAAGACTCTGATGCTGGGAGGGATTGGGGGCAGGAGGAGAAGGGGGCAACAGAGGATGAGATGGCTGGATGGCATCACTACTCGATGGACGTTGAGTCTGAGTGAACTCCGGGAGTTGGTGATGGACAGGGAGGCCTGGAGTGCTGCAATTCATGGGGTCGAAAAGAGTCGGACATGACTGAGTGACTGAACTGAACTGAATTGATGAACATGTGGTTCAACAAAAGAAACAAAAAAAGAAAATTCATTTAAAAATAATGAATGACCTCAAGAACTTGAGATCTAAATTTATAAAGCCTTTATGTAAATATATTTAATGACTGTAGATTTTCTACACAATACAGCCTAAACTGCTATCATACTGAAAATCTTCTAAGATCTGAATTATACTCACCATTTCTCTCACTTTACTCTTTTTACACTTTTTTTAAATCTATCTTTTCTTACATCATGCATTCTTCTCACCCCCCCAAAAAAAAATTTCTTGCCTCAATACCTTTGTTTTTTCTTTTTTAAACATTAACTTGCTTATTATGTTCCTCAGCCTCAAATTTCCTCTTCTTATGTAAAGAAAGCTTATTTATCTTTTAGTGTCTGATTCAAAACCAAGCACCTCTAGGATCTTTTATCCTTCTCAGCAAGAATTCAGTACTTTCTGTCCCATGCGATATGTTTACCTTCTGCTTTGGAGTGTAGGCAAATTAAGAACAGATTTCCTTGTTTTTCCTAACCTTACCCAGCAGTGATTTCCCTAGTTCTTTGCATATCATACATATTTAATAAAATATGAGTTGCATTGAAAGTTAAAGTGATTACCTTCATTTCCTGTAACTCATCCTGCCTTCCTTCCAAACCATGCTGATATCGGGTCACTCAGAAGACTTCTTGGGTGACATAGAAAAAAGTTACAGGAGTAAAAGAAGATGTTTTCAGTTTCCCTATTGTATTAATGATTTGATGGTAAAAGTAGGATACTTTTGTTTAATGAGCCTTTATTGAATACTAAAATGTCTCAAAACACTAAAATTTACCCTGGAAAAATAAAAATGAACATGATATGTCCCCTGGGGACATCATAATCTAGTGAGAAAGCCAGACGCAAATATAAATAATTTTATTAAAGGTGAATAAGTAGTAAAAATGGGAGCCCATTGTGACATCAAGTCTCTGATGATAATGATTTGGATAATACTGGCTAGTTAATAGATCTTTTCATTTGTACTTAGGTAATCTTTGCTCATAAAATCAGAGATTTTTTTTTCTGAGTGAGTGAAGTTGCTCAGTAGTGTCCGACTCTTTGCGACCCCATGGACTGTAGCCCATCAGGCTCCTCTGTCCATGGGATTTTCCAGGCAAGAGTGCTGAAGTGGATTGCCATTTCCTTCTCCAGGGGATCTTCCCAACCCAGGAATCGAACCCAGGTCTCCCACATTGCAGGCAGACGCTTTACCGTCTAAGCCACAAACTCGCTTTCATGTGAATCTTCACTAGATGGCAATAATTCAGCAAAGAGTCATTGAACACTTACTGTGTGCCAAGCAGTTTTGGGCATTTACAAATGACACAATCATTACCTTCATGAAGTTTACCTGTTTTTGAGTGAGTGATCTACCAGTTAAATAGTTTTGTAGGTAAATAAATATCTGATACATCTTAGATAATGATATCTGTTACAAAGAAGACAAAACATATAATGGATTTAAGTGGGTAACTCTCCTTAGGTATGCTGCTAATGGAAGACCTGTATGAGTAGCTGATAACTGAGCTAAAACCTGAATGAGATCATGATTAAAAAGCTTGTCTTCAAAAAAACTACTATGATGGTATAGTTGTTATCCTTTCAAAGGCATTCATTCTGTTTGAATCTTTATTTTAATGGTTTTCAAGCAAGGAAGAAGGGTAACTAAGTTTCCCAGGTGATTTGGTTACCTAGTTTAAGATTTAGAGTTTACCTTGGTAAGAAATGCCATTGATATATTTCTCACCATGGACCCTTTTATGTATTCTTGCTAAGGAATTCTAGACTATTTCACAAGTACATTCTCCTGGAAAAATGATGAAAATTGATATTGGAAATATATACAACTATTTTTCACCAAAATTTCACAGTATTTCAACAAATAAATAAATATAAATAAAACCAAATAAATACAGTGTCCCTTTTGAAATATATGAAGTGTGATTAAACAGTTTAAAACACCTTTTAACAAACATGCTATAGTTAAATGCTCAGTGTAAAATTAGTCAAATGAATTTGCTTAAGATCTGAATTTCATGATGAGGGGTCAGATAATATTGTGCAATGCCAATATATGTCCAGAAGGATAGAGGATGTCCATTATTCTGGTATGAATCTAACTAACTTTTCACACTTCTTAATTTATGTTTGATTTTTAGGAAGGCAAAAGTGACTTTAGAGTCTAGTCTGTAAGTTTAATAAGAAAAGTAGTATCTTATATAGCATGCCCCTAACCACCCTCAAATTGAAATATGGTGCATCCTATTTTCTTATGCAGTTCACACTCTGTTAATTGGTTAGAAAATACCAAATTGCCCAAAGGCACACTGAAATGTGTGGCAAAACCAGAATATAAATTCTCAGGTCCATCTCCTATTCAGTTTCTTGTGTTTTGAAAAAGATAGTAGGGTGAATTAACATTTAGTTTCTGGCAAAGATATTTTTAATTAAATTAACATCCCCAAATTTTAAATTATTTCAGTCTATAATGTCAAAACCATTAGATATTTTTGTTGTTTTCCTTTTTCAACCTTTTGTGGTTAGAATATATTTTAAGATTTATCCAGAATTAGTCTAATTTTTTCTAACTTTAGAATATAAATCTTAGGTCAATAAAAAAATGATAGCAGATGAGAAATTGATGAGAGCTATTGATCAATGTCCCATTACCTCACTTTAATCAAATTCATTGTGTATTTCCTGTTCAACTTTGGTTCTAAACTGTAGTTAAGTTCATTTCTTTTGAACCAAAGAAAATGAAAAAATAACTTATATTTTAAAGAAATGTTTTTGAGGTAGTGAAAGCAATACAATACCTAGTTTGACCAGAAAACCCCCCAAAATGAAAGCTTTATTACCAAATGTCATCATTTGTATGTAAAATGTATAAATGTATGAATATATAGGGAAAATGAAATATAGATGTTCTTTTGCTATTGAATATCTGTGACTGTTTGGTCTTTATGAAACTGGTAACAGGGACATGTCAACAACCTTTGGAAAGCTTACACAAATTGTATTAATTATAAAGCTATTAAAATTGACTTAATTGTGCTATCTCACTAGCAGAAAACAGATCAGTTAGTTCAAGCCTCTAGAATACATATTATGAATTTTTTAAAAATCATTTATATATTTTTTTACAGTTAGTCTTTGTTGCTGTGTGTGGGTGTTCTCTAGTTTTGGTGAGTGGGGGCTGGTCTTCTTTGCAGAGCATGGGTATCTCATTGTGGTGGGTTCCCCTATTGTGGAGCACAGGCTTTAGGGTACACAGGCTTCAGTAGTTGTGGCACACGGGCTCAACAGCTGCAGCTTGTGGGCTCTAGATAGTGCAGGCTCAGTATTTGTGCATGGGCTTAATTGCTCCATGGCATGCGGAATCTTCCTTTACCAGGGATCAAACCCTTGTCCTGTGCAATGGCAGGTGGATTCTTACACACTGTACCACCAGGGAACATTATGAACTATCTAATACACATGTTCCTCCCATTCCTCCATAGTAGTTAAGTTTTGTATCAGTTCTGCTTATGAGATTGCATTGTAGAAGAGGCATTCCTTCCAGATCTCACTTCAGTGTGAATATTTTGCAATTATCAGGGATGACTTGTGCTTTATTCAGTGAATACCTCTCTTCTTCCCCACTGAACTTTGATATCAAATGAAAATAAAGATAGGATTGCACCTAAACACTTGTTATGAGCCAGGAGACCTTATGAAATGATTTCATTATCATCTCTAATTTACAGAAGAGTACAAAAAAGTTAAACTTGCCCAATAACACACAACTAGTAAGGTGGCAAAGTACAATTGCAGACTCAGCAGATATGGTTCCAAATCCCACACTGATTTTAGCACCTGAGAATTCTGTCTCATTTCTTGTGTTGACATTTCCTTTTATATACTTAGGCAATCATAATAGGTGCTATTTTAAAAATAAATAAATACTAGATTTGTGTTTTAACCCACCCAGATTTTAGGACCTGTCATTTCTGCAATAAACTTAGAAATCATTTAGGCTTTAACACAAAACTTCTCTAAAGACTTTGTCTTATTTGAGCCAAAGCAGTTGTTAAAATATTCTCAAAATATATAATGAAAAAATACTGTACCTTATACAATTTCAATTGCAAAACTAAGGTAATAAGGGGTGTGTCTGATGTATTTACTGTCAGTTTAAAGATTCAGTATTTTAGGTAAAACATCCCATTTGTAAACAGTTTCCTATTTAGAGCATCTCAGAGTTGACTATAGTTACTTCTTTTCCTTTTGCATTTTTAAATTTAAAAAAAAATCTATAGAGGGCAGAACAGAAACATTGCATTGTCTTCCCAAAATGTTCCCTGAGGTAAGGTTTAATCAATGTAAGGTGATTCATTAATGTTAAAATGGTTGGTCCATAAAGAACTGGCATAATTTTTGTCACATATGGAGTTTTCAGAGCATTTCTAATGAATTAAGAAGATCAGTGAATCCCAGAAAGAATACTTCCTTGCACTCAAGAGGTCAATGTCCTCTGGTTGGCTTCAGAGAATACCTAAACTTTTTTGTTGTTTGATTTCTATCAAGCATCTCCTTTTTTTTTTGGCATGTCCTGTTGCATCACCCCATATAGAACTTCCTGGAAAGCAGATCAGATTGCTGTGGTCCAGAAATGCTTTTGTTGGTTTCTAGGTCATGTTTTAAACACAGAACAAATGATAGAGCAAAGCATACTATGTGGAAATACTCAGTCATTAAACTCATGAGGGACTTTTTTTTTTTTTTTTTTTGACAATGCCAAGTATTCAACTTGCAAGTAGAACTATTTTATATACAAATCCAGTGATGTTGATTTTTAGCCAGAACTTGGAAGAGCTGGGGAAAATATCAAGAACAACTTTTATCAAAAGGCAGATTAGTTTTTGAAGCTGGTGTTAATTGGCAGCAAGGTGTTTCATTATGAAGCTGAATTTTTAACAGTTGTTACTTGGTTACTATGAAAACACCAGCCAGAAGAAAACTCTGCAGCTTAATGGGTATTCTTCCAGTCTCTCCACTCCCTCTCCCAAGATGTCAATACTATGAGTCCTGTTTTAGAACACTTATGTACTGCCTGGAAAGTGCCTGTGTTTGCTGTTTATTCAACTTATTTCCGGATTAGATGCATATTTCATAATCAACAGGTTCAAGGAAGATCACTTTCAAACTGCCAGTGGTATATTTTTCTGTTGTGCAATTCTCTATGTTTGAGTGAAATCTTAAGACCTTAATGAAAGAATTGTCTTCTTGCAACCCAGAGTACTGAGCTAACTGTGGGAAATATATAAATTGTAACTAGAAAGACAATTCTTTTGGATGAAGCAGAGAGAACCTTGGTACTTTATCTCTATGTGTGAGTGTACTTACTGCTGATTTTTTTTTTTTAAGGAAAAATGCTCAAAGCCCATAGGTAGCAAGCTCCAACTGCTTACTCCCCTCCTAGTAGTAAACAGCACAAAGGTTTCTCTTCCAAAGACCTAGGAGTATGTATGCTTTGATATTTTCCCCATCGTGACATTTTACTAGCTGGCTAAGAGAAAAATTGGTTTGCTTAGTGAGTTCTTCAGAGAAAGCAATGGCACCCCACTCTAGTACTCTTGCCTGGGAAATCCCATGGACGGAGGAGCCTGGTGGGCTGCAGTCCATGTGGTTGCTAAGAGTCAGAACGACTGAGCAACTTCGCTTTCACTTTTCACTTTCATGCATTGGAGAAGGAAATGGCAGTCCACTCCAGTGTTCTTGCTGGAGAATACCAGGGATGGGGGAGCCTGGTGGGCTGCTGTCTATGGGGTCACTCAGAGTCGGACACGATTGAAGCGACTTAGCAGCAGCAGCAGCAGCAGTGAATTCTTAACCTATACATAACAAATTCTTGTATTGTCCTGTCTTGAGTCATCCTTTTGATTTCTCTTAGGTTCAGTGTCTAGTTTTATGGTGATGTATAGAGGAAATCATTTTTGTGGTAATGTGATGAAAGTGTTAGTTTGAATTACTTGCCAACAGTTTCTCAGCCAAATAATTTAATTATGTGATTATAGTCTTATTGAAGCCTTTGCTATTGATTTTAAGAAAGAAGCTTAGCTCTATTTATTGTCCTTCAGAACAGAAAGCAGGTTTTCCTGTTGTCTTGCAAAGTCTCAGCTAGGATTTTACAGCACAAATAATGAATGCTTCCACTGCAGCATGTCACAGGGGAGGCTGGGACAATACTGAACTCATGCTCACCAGTGATTCTTACTTGCTGGACAGCATGTATGCCTGGATTTCTGACAGCCCTGTGGGTTCACTAGAGACTTCTGTCATTCTGTTCATCTTGTAGGCAATGGTTGAGACAGTTAACAACCTCCTCCAGCCACAAGCCTTGAATGCCTGGAGAGACCTGACTACAAGTGATCAACTGCGTGCAGCTACCATGTTGCTTGACACTGTGGAGGAAAGTGCCTTTGTGCTGGCTGATAACCTTTTGAAGACTGACATTGTCAGGGAGAACACAGACAATATTCGTAAGTGGGTTTTGTTATACAGAAGGGCCAGAGAAGGACAAGAAAAAACTATCATCTTGTTCAGCAGAAGAAGGAAAAGGATAAAGTATCATCTATGGTGGACCACATATTATGAGTGGTACTTTATTTCAGAGGAAATAAGTTATTGTTTTTTCTATTCCTGTGTTGGGAAGATCCCCTGGAGAGGAAATGGTAACTCACTCCAGTATTCTTGCCTGGAGAATCCCATGGACGGAGAAGCCTGGTAGGCTACAGTCCACGGGGTCGCAAAGAGTCAGACATGATTGAGCAACTTCACATACACACATACTTAGGAGGGTATCACTTGTTAGCTTAGGAGTGTCCTCATAATCATGTATGTATCTTTCCAAGGACATTTCAATACTGATTATATTAGCCTGACCTGAGATCGAGGTCAATGAGACCCTTTTTTTTGTCAATTTTTATGTGTGAAACTGATGTATACATATAAGTTTCTATCTATGGAGGGTAGTATTTTAATTTTACCCTATGGGTCACTTCAGTTATAATAAGAATCTCTCTGAATTATAAACTATAAGAAGGTAGTAGTTTAAGTGACAGTGTTAAAAATAATTTTTGATAATTGTGTTGCTAGCTCATAAAAAGTATAAATCTAATTAGTGTGTTTAAGGATGTAGCTGACAGTTTTATTTCAGAAGATTTGGTAAAGTTATTTCAAAGTTATTAGATTTAAAGATGTCAATATTGATATTATAGTAGAGCTCCAGATTATAAAAAGATTTCACTTAATTCATAAAATAAAGATAACATTTTGAAAGTAAACTGATAGTAAATGACAAACTGTATTTGAGCTTTAATTTTAAATTCTAGGTTTTATAATTGATAGTCTTACTTATCTGATTTTTAATAACTTTTATTTGCTTTATTTGAAAAAAATTGAAATACTAAAAAAAAAAAAGAATTTCTAAAAACACTGAACTACTATAAAGTATAGCAGATGAAGATCAGTTCCAGTGTTTTGATTTCAGAAATGTTTCAGTAATTAGATTATCTTAACTTTGGCATGTTTCTCAATGAGTACTGACATCTTTTTACCATTAATAGAATTGGAAGTTGCAAGACTGAGCACAGAAGGAAACTTAGAGGACCTGAAATTTCCAGAAAACACCGGTCATGGAAGCACTATTCAGCTTTCTGCAAACACTCTAAAACAAAATGGCCGAATGGTAGGTTAGAATTTATTGTTTGATGGAATTGAACTCTTCATTAATTCATTGATTCTTAGGTTGGAATTTTAGATCTGCAATCTAAAATCTTTTCTCTCCTCTCTCTCCACTGATCTCTTTCTTCTCTTTCTTTGCTTCTACATTGACAATATTTTAATGATATTTGCTTTACAAAATTCCCAGTTATATTTAGAAATTGTTGTTACCTTTCAGATGTAGAAAAAAGCAGGGACTTGAATATGAGGAAAATTGATAGACAACAAAATCTAGAAGTTCTGACTTTTTCCTTTGGAAGAAGTAACACCCACCAACTTGACAGATTTTGTTTCTAAAATTTCTAGTGGAAATTTTATTTATAATTTAAAAATTGTATTTTCCTTCTTAACTTATTTTTGATGATATTTCTATTCTTTTCCTTTGCGAAGCATATAGAAAATGTAAATGTAAGCAGATGCTTTTGGACAATGGAACTAGTATATACAGATCAATTTAGTACCAGATTATAGTAACTGAGTATAATTAAAATTAAATAAATATAAAAAAATAATCTCATAGAGAGTATGTCTCAAGCCTCACTAATATTAACATTTTAAAATAAGGAGATGATATCTTTTAACCTGCTATGTTATAGGAAGATGACATCAGGTTGTACAACCGACTCAAAGCTGATGTTTCATATTACAAGGTAAATAGTTTTGAAAAAGAAGAGACTTAAATAATATTAAAAAAAACAGATTATGTTTGTTGTCAGCAGAACAAAATTCTTTAGTATTGGAAATTTTATCATCCCTAACTTAAAATTGTATTTATTTTGTTATTAAGTGTGAATATTGAGGCAGCGCTAAGATTTTCTGTAGAGTGAAATCAGATTCCTGATTCTTCCTGATGGTTTCGCTTCTTTGGCTCTTGGCCCACATCAGTTTATCCTACTGACAGAGAGTTCTTCACCCCAACTTACACTTAGGATGAAATAAAATGACTTCACAGACCTATCATATGCTCCCTAGTCCAATTCCTTCCGCCTCAGCTGCTCTAGCTTACATCTGTTTTTAGCATGCTCTCTGTGATCTAGACAGTCCGGTCTTGATTTTCTTTTGTAAATTGAGATATAATTGGCATATAACATTATGTTAGTTTAAGGTGTACAACATGGAGACCTGATATTTGCATATATTATGAAATAACATCACAATAAGTCTAGTTAGAATTCATCACCATAGAGAGTTAATTTTCTTTTTCTTGAGAGAAGTTTTAAAATCTATTGTTTTATCAATTTTCAAAACAGATAATCTAGCATCATTAACTATAATCACCATCATCATGACTTATTTATTTCATAAATAGAAGTTTTTACATTTTACCCTCATTTTGCTTACCCTCACCCTTCACTTCTAGCCACCAGTAGTCTGTTTTTTTTTATGTTAGTTAGTTAGCTAGTTTGTTAGTTTGCTAGTTTGTTAGTTAGCTAGTTTGTTTTTTCTTAAGATTCCACCTATAAATGAGATGCTTGTATTTCTCTGACTTATTTCCATTAGCATAATGCCCTCAATGTCCATGCATTTTATAGCAAATGACAAAAATTTCCTTTTCATAGCTAAAGCGTGTTCCATTTCCCATTTTATATCTCTATATAATTATATACATAACATTCTCTTTATTTGTTCATTTATCAGTGGATACTTGATTCCATGTGTTGGCTATTATAAATAATTCTATAGTGAACACGGGGGTGCATAGGTCTTTTTCAAGTCACTGTTTTTATTTGCTTCAGATAAATACCCAGAAGTAGACTTGTTCATCATCCGACAATCCTGCTTTCAATTTTTTGAGGAATCCTCATATTTTTAATTTTTTGTTTTCTATAGTAGATATATCAATTATATTTTCACCAGTAATACACAAGGGTTCCCTAGTTTAGTCTCAGTACTTTTTCTTGAATGTACCAAGAATATTCCCTCATCCTACATTTGTATTTTCTTTCTTCTGAAGTACAATTTTTACCTTACTTGTTCTAGAAGCTTCTCTATCATTTATTGCTCAGTTAAATCTTAACCCTTCAGGAAAATTTTTCCTGTTGCCTCAAAGGTAGATGAGTCTTCCCTAATCATTCTTTTCCCATTAGCCATTTTCTGCAAGTGCTTCTTCATAGGATTTATTTACTTATCATTATATGAAATTATTATTAATAATTATTATTTTTTTTAACTTTCCTGCATATTGTCTGACTGTTTCTCTAAGAGATGATCTCCATGAGAACAAGAAGCTTTCCCAATATGTTCACTGGTGTAACCCTAGTGCCTGGCACATGGATGCAATCACTAAGGGTTTATCAAATAAATGTATGGATTTTCAGATATAAAGCCAATGGAGATTGAAATATGTCTACATTAGTCATATAGACATATAGTTTACATAGTCATATAGTTTTGAACTCATTTTATTTACTAAATTAATGTGTGCATGTGTATGTGTGTATTTTAGGCCACATTTAAGCATGAATTCTGGAGTGGAGATTCTGTAACAATTATATATGACAAAATACACTGGTAAAACAAAGTGGGATGACAGTCTGACACCATTCCACAAGGGGAAATTGGTATGAATTATCACCAGTTATAAACCAATTAAAATAACAGTTGTTTCTGTCAATGAGAAAAATACATAGCCATTCCAAAGTTTAGCCCTCCAAAGATTAACATTTTTATGTTAAATCTAGAGAAAAAGAATTAAAATTAAATGCTATGCTGTAACAGTCAAGAAGTATTTAGTACATTATTGTTTGTGTTAGAAAGTATAAGAATGCCCCTTTCCGTTATGTGGCTTGGATAATAATCTCTTTACTGGATTAGAAATCTTATAGTATTACTGAGACAGCTAGATAATCAGGCCCAGAAAACATACAAGAGCAAGGAGGCCGACGGCAGCCTGTGTCATCACAAAGAAACAGTGTTGTGAGATGTCACTACTGCCAAAAGGGAAGGTGCTGCTGCTGCTGCTCCACCTCCTACTTCCTTGAGTCACTAGCTCCCCATCTGAAATCTGAGGCTAGTGCATCTGACTGGACCATTGAACTGATGTGCCCCAAGCAACTTCTTTGAAAGGCAGGCTGGGAAAGCAAATATATGTCCCTTTTGTGTCTATAAGTATCTAAGAGTAGGGCATTTCCCAAACATGGGAGTACAATTTAGATATTGGACAGCCCCCTCCTTCCTCAAAAAATGTATTAATTTTTATCTTTATTCCCACTCCACTCTAAGATTCAGGGATTTCCCTGTTTTGGTTACCATGGTGGTCAGGACAGTGCCTGTTTCTTGGGGAACCAAAATGGATTTATACTGGAAGTAAGACATAGGGCTTTAAGAAAGGAAATTATGTAAAATTTAAGAGAAACATACTAAAAAGTTAATTTTACAGGGGATTTATATGTAAGAGATTGTCACAAGAGAAAAAATAAGGTAGAAGGACATAAAAAGAATGTGATCTTGAATATGATAGTTGAGGTTTAAGACAGGTAAGGACTTTTTAAAATTCATTGAAATACAGTTAATTTACAATGTTATATTTACAATATACATATCTATTCTTTTCCATTATGGTTTATTGCAGGATATTAAATATGCTGCCCTCTATAGTAGGACATTGTTGTTTAATCATTCTCTACATAATTTGCATCTGCTAATCTCAAACTCCCAATCCTTCCCTCTCCCAGACTCCCTCCCCTTCAGTAACTACAGGTAAAGATTTTGAATATTTTATTTTGTCTTAATTGAAATTGAGAAATAAATTGGAATATAAATATGCACTTATCTTAAGTGTTTGATCTCCTTGCTTGATCTGATCTGACAGCAAACAGATCAAATAAGTCAGTCCTAAAGGAAATCAACCCTGAATACTCATTGGAAGGACTGATGCTGAAGCTGAAGCTCCAATACTTTGGCCACCTGATGCAAAGAGCTGACTCACTGAAAAAGACCCTGATGCTGGGAAAGACTGAAGGCAGAAGAAGAGGGAAGCAGAGGATGAGATGGTTGGATAGCATCACAGATGCAATGGACACAAACATGGGCAAGTTCCAAGAGATGGTGAGGACAGGGAAGCCTGGCGTGCTGCCATCTGTGGAGTCACAAAGAGTTGGACATGACTTAGTGACTGAACAACAGTATCTTAAGTATTTAGCTTGATGAATTTGACAGTTATACATTTCTCTGTTACATCACATAAAATAAGATGAGTGATGATTTTAAAGTGCTGCACTCAATATGGCAGCAAACTTGGAAAACTCAGCAGTAGGCACAGGACTGGAAAATTTCAGTTTCATTCCAATGCCAAAGAAGGGCAATGCCAAAGAATGTTCAAATTTTTGTACAGTTGTGTTCATTTCACATTCTAGTAGGTTATGCTTCAAGCTAGGCTTCAGCGGTGTGTGAACTGAGAACTTCCAGATGTAAAAGCTGGGTTTAGAAAAGGCAGAGGACACAGAGATCTTATTGCTACCATTCACTGATCATAAAGAAAGCAAGAGGATTCCAGAAAAGCATCTACTTCTACTTCATTGACTCAACTAAAGCCTTTAACTATGTATGTAACAACAAACTGTGGAAAATTCTTAAAGAGATAATAATACCAGAACACCTTACCTGTCACCTGAATAATTTATATACAGGTAAAGAGGTTCATGACATTGTACAGGAGTCAGGGATCAAGACCATCCCCAAGAAAAAGAAATGTAAAAAAGCAAAATGGCTATTGTGAGGAGGGCCTTACATGTAGCTAAGAAAAGAAGAGAGGCAAAAAGGAAAGGAGAAAAGGAAAGATATACCCATTTGAATGCAGAGTTCTAAAGAATAGCAAAGAGAGGTAAGAAAGCCTTCCTCAGTGACCAGTGCAAAGAAATAGAGGAAAACAATAGAATGGGAAAGAGGAGAGATCTCTTCAAGAAAATTAGAGATGCTAAGGAGATATTTCATGCAAAGATGGGCTCAATAAAGGACAGAAATGGTATAACCTAACAGAAGCAGAAGATATTAAGAAATGGCAAGAATACACAAAAGAACTATACAAAAAAGATCATCACAACCCAGATAATCATGATGGTGTGATCACTCGCCAAAGTCAGTCATCCTGAAATGTGAAGTTAAGTACGCCTTAGTGGAGGTGATGGAATTCCAGTTGAGCTATATCAAATCCTAAAAGATGATGCTGTGAAAGTGCTGCACTCAATATGCCAGCAAATGTGGAAAACTCAGCAGTGGCCACAGGACTGGAAAAGGCCACTTTTCATTCCAATCCCAAAGAAAGGTAATGTCAAAGAATGCTCAAACTACCTCTTAATTGCACTTATCCTACATGCTGGTAAAGTAATGCTCAAAATTCTCCAGGCCAGGTTTCAGCAATACATGAACCATGAAATTCCAGAAGTTCAAGCTGGTTTTAGAAAAGGCAGAGAAACCAGAGATCAAATTGTCAACATCCACTGGATCATCAAAAAAGCAAGAGAGTTCCAGAAAATCATCTATATCTGCTTTATTGACTATGGCAAAGCGTTTGACTGTGTGGGTCACAATCAACTGGAAAATTCTGAAAGAGATGGGAATACCAGACCACCTGACCTGCCTCTCAATCTGTATGCAGGTCAGAAAGCAACAGTTAGAACTGGACATGGGACAACAGACTGGTTCTAAATTGGGAAAGGAATATGTCAAGGCTATATATTGTCACCCTGCTTATTTAACTTATATGGAAAGTACATCATGAGAAATGCTGGGCTGAATGAAACCCAAGCTGGAATGAAGATTTCCAGGAGAAATATCAATAACTTCAGATATGCAGATGACACCACCCTTATGGCAGAAAGTGAAGAAGAACTAAAGAGCCTCTTGATAAAAGTGAAAGAGGAGAGTGAAAAAGTTGGCTTAAAGCTCAACATCAGAAAAGTAAGATTATGACGTTTGGTCCCATCACTTTATCGCACATAGATGAGGAAACAGTGGCAGACTTTATTTTTGGGGTTCCAAAATCACTGCAGATAGTGACTGCAGCTATGAAATTAAAAGATGCTTACTCCTTGGAAGAAAATTTATGACCAATCTAGACAGCATATTAAAAAGCAGAGACATTACTTTGCCAACAAGGTCCATCTAGTCAAGGCTATGGTTTTTCCAGTAGTCATGTATGGATGTGAGAGTTGGACTATAAGGAAATCTGAGGGCCACAGAATTGATAATTTTGAACTGTGGTGTTGAAGACTCTTGAGAGTTCCTTGGACTGCAAGGAGATCCAGCCAGTCCATCCTAAAGAAAATCAGTCCTGAATATTCATTGAAAGGACTGATGTTGAAGCTGAAACTTCAATAATTTAGCCACCTGATGCAAAGAGCTGACTCATTTGAAAAGATCCTGATGCTGGGAAAGATTGAAGGCTGGAGGAGAAGAGGACGGCAGAGAACGATCTGGTTGGATGGCATCACTGACTCAATGGACATGAGTTTGGGTAAACTCCAGAAATTTGTGATGGATAGGAAGGCCGGGCATGCTGCAGTCAGTGAGGTCGCAAAGAGCTGGATCTGACTGAGTGACTGAACTTAACTGAACTGAAAGTAGCAACAGTTAGAACTGGACATGGAACAACAGATTAGTTCAGAATTGAGAAAGGAGTACAACAAATCTGTATATTGTTGCTCTGCTTATTTAATTTCTGTGTAGAATATATCATGTGAAATATTAGACTAGAATCATAAGCTGGAATTAAGATTGCCAGGAGAAATATCAACAACCTCAGATATGCAGATAATACCACTCTAATGGCAGAAATTGAGGAGGACCTAAAGAATTTCTTGATGAGGGTGAAAGAGGAGAATGAAAAAACTGATTTGAAACTCAACATTAAAAAACTAAGATCATGGCATGTGGTCCCATCACTTCATGGCAAATAGAAGGAGAAACTATAAGCAGTGACAGGCTTTAGTTTCTTTTGCTCCAAAATCACTGCAGATAGTGACTGCAGCCATGAAATTAAAAGGTGCTTACTCCTTGGAAGGCAAGTGATGACAAAGCTAGACATCAGAGACATCACTTTGCAGATGAAAGTCCATACAGTCAAAGCTATGTTTTTTCCAGTAATCATGTACAGATGTGAAAGTTGGACTATAAAAAAAATTGATATTTTGGAATCATGGTGCTAGAGAAGTCCCTTGGACTGCGAGAAGATCAAACCAGTCAATCCTAAAGGAAATCAACCTTGAATATGCATTGAAAGGACTGATGCTGAAGCTGAAGCTTTAATACTTTGGCCAACTGATACGAAGAGCTGACTCACTAGAAAAGACCCTGATTCTGGAAAAGACTGAATTCAAAAGGAGAAAGGGTGCCAAAGAAAGAGGCTGTTAGAGAGCATCACCAACTCAATGGACGTGGATTTGAGCAGACTTCAGGAGATAGTGAAGGACATGGAACCTGGCATGCTGTAGTCTATGGGATCGCAAAAAGTTGGACATGACTTATCAACTGAACAACAACCCAGAAAATGTCCTGATGTCTCTTTCTGGTTTTCTCACCCTATCTCCCGAACTGATGAACTGCTTTACTCTCATTAATATTTCTAATTACAAATTATGTTTGTTCTTAGACTTCATGTAACTGGAATAATAAAGTGTGTACACTTTCCATCTGTATTCTTTAAATCTGTATAATATTTTGTGGATTCAGTCATGATGCTCCATCTATCATTAGTTTGTTCTTTATTGATGTATAGTAATTCTGTTATTTTAATAAGCCATAATTTATTTATTCTCCTATTGATATACTTTGAGTTGTTTCTATTTTTGGACTTTTGTGAATAAGGTAGTTATAAACATGCTTATACAACCTTTTCTTTCTTTGTGTATATGTGTTTCCATCTATCTAGCAAGGGTACATATATGTTTAACTTTATAAGAAATTGCCAAATATTTTTCCAAATAATTGAACTCCCACCAATAGTATGCAGAGGTTCATTTGGTCCATACTTTTACCAACATTAGTGTGGCTAGTCTTTCGTAGTGTGAGTTGTAGAGATTCTAGTGGGTATGAAATGCTATCTCAATATTATTCTGATTTTTACTTCCCTAATTATGAATAATGTTGACAGTTTTTCTTGTATCTATTAGCTTTTTATATATCTATAATAAAGTATAATAAACTTTATAATAATTTTATGTGTTTTGCCATTTTAGTATAAAATTAATTACTTGTTGAGTAGAAGAAATGCTTTATGTATTTATGAGTCATATGCATTTATATTTCCTAGTTTGTGGCTATCTTCTTAATTTTCTTAATATTGTATTTTGGTAGACACAGATTTTCAATTTTGATAAAGTTTAGTTTGCCATCTTTTTCTTTTATAATTAGTGGCTTTTAGGTCCTATCCAAAGAATCTTTGCTTTCCCCAAGATCACATAGATATCTGATATTTTGTTCCAGACTCTCTTTGATTCGAATGAGATAGGGATTGAGGTTTTTTGTTTGTTTGTTTAGTACTGATATGTAGTTATTTTCATATCATTAGACTCTCCTTTCCTCATGAATGACTGGCATTTTGGTTGAAATGAATGTTTGAATTTTGTTGTGAATATATATAATATGTAAATTTGATTATAATCTAATTAGAAATACCTAGTCTAAAAAGGATGTACAAGCTAATTAGTTTCTTCCCAATTTATATGTACTTATTTTAGGAGAGATCAGAGTGGCCTTTGTCCTTTATAACAACTTGGGTCCTTATTTGTCCACGGAGAATGCCAGCATGAAGTTAGGAACAGAGGCCATGTCCACCAATCATTCTGTTATCGTCAATTCTCCAGTTATTACAGCAGCCATAAACAAAGAGTTCAGTAATAAGGTTTATTTGGCTGATCCTGTGGTGTTCACTGTTAAACACATCAAGGTAAGAAAATGTTTATCCACATTACATTTGTTATAAGTATGAAGTGTATTAATTTCCTTTCATTGTCCCTATTATTTGACGTATAGAAATTCATCTTCTATGAAATAGTTAATTTTTTCCCCAAAGTGAGGGAGGAGAGTAATTCTTGTATATGGATATCAATTCAGTTCAGTTCAGTTGCTCAGTCATGTCTGACTCTTTGCAACACTATGGACTTGCGACATGCCAGGCTTCTCTGTCTATCACCGACTCCTGGAGCTTGCTGAAACTCATGTCCTCAAATCAGTGATTTCATCCAACCATCTCATCCACTGTTGCCCCCTCCTTTATCTGCCCTCAATCATTCCCAGCATTAGAGTATTTTCCATTGAGTCAGTTCTTCGCATCAGGTAGCCAAAGTATTGGAGCTTCAGCTTCAGTGTCAGTCCTTCCAATGAAGTGTCAGTCCTTCCAATGAATATTCAGGACTGATTTCCTTTAGCATTGACTGGTTTGATCTCTATGCAGCCCAAGGGACTCTCAAGAATCTCTCCAACACCACCATTCAAAAATAGCAATTAGGTAAAAGTATTCATAGATGGCGGAGAAGGCAATGGCACCCCACTCCAGTACTCCTGCCTGGAGAATGCCATGGACAGAGGAGCCTGGTGGGCTGCAGTCCATGGGGTCGCGAAGAGTCGGATACAACTGAGCGACTTCACTTTCCCTTTTCCCTTTCATGCACTGGAGAAGGAAATGGCACCCCACTCCAGTGTTCTTGCCTGGAGAATCCCAGGGACGGCAGAGCCTGGTGGGCTGCCGTCTATGGGGTCACACAGAGTCGGTCACAACTGAAGCGACTTAGCAGCAGCAGCAGCATTCATAGATGGATTTATAAATACTTCTCTGTAATTAAAAAGAACTAGCAATATGTTCAGTGGAACTGGGCATAACTACACATCTGACATTACAAGTAATTATGCCCTTTGTGTGTAGATATAATTGTATGCATATGCAATGATTGTAGTGTAAATTGAACAAAAAAATTTAAAAACTATTCTCTCAGAGAGACTTTCCTGGTGGCTCAGATGGTAAAAAAATCTGTCTGCAATGCAGGATTCCCAAGTTTGATCCTGGGGTTGAGAAGATCCCCTGTAGAATGGAATGGCAGCCCATAGTTCTTAGAATATTAAGTATCTTTGCCTGGAAAATTTCATAGACAGAGAAGTCTGGTGGCTACAGTCCATGGTATAGCAAAGAATCGAACAAGACTGAGCATTTTTCACTTTCACTTTTCTTTCACTTTCACTTTTATCATCTAGAAGTTTATTGATTATAGCAATTCTTTGCTTTGTAGGATATATTAATTGATGTGATTCTGAGATAATACTAGTATCCCTTCAATATTATTTTTAAATGAATTCACCTGTAATCAACGGGAATAAATAACATATATTCAAATTTACTTAGAGTTGATAAGCCCCACTTAATATGAAAACATCGGTAGACATCTCCAGAAATATTGAAACATAGTATGAAGTTTTGTTAGATGTCAATAAAATGCCTACTTAATTTGCATGATCATAAAATATTTATTGGCTTTATTGATTTTTTTTTTTTCCTGTAGCAGTCTGAGGAAAACTTCAATCCTAACTGTTCATTTTGGAGCTATTCCAAGCGCACAATGACAGGTTACTGGTCAACCCAAGGCTGTCGGCTCCTGACAACAAATAAGACACATACTACATGCTCTTGTAACCACCTAACCAATTTTGCAGTACTGATGGCACATGTGGAAGTTAAGGTAAGATATATAGTGAACGATAAAATTCCTTAGCATACAGTTAAGACACTAACTATAAAAAATCTTACCTCTGCACCTATCTTGGAGAGTATTCTAGCTTTTGTAGTAATTCTATTCAAGAACTCACTGATGTTCAACCCATACCACAGTGGATGATTCAAAGAACTCTTTTTTTTTCTTCTATTATCAATATAGTCCATAATCTTGAAATCTGATATGAAATAAAATTTTGCTGATAAAACTACCCCTGTTATTCCCTGCTTTTATTTTGTATGAATAAATGTCAGACCTGGACAAGATAGGACCTCAGCACTACAGGTCAGGGCAATGGGGTTAGGAAGCTAGAATCTGTTAGGCTGAAGAGTAAGGAGCCATGCATGAGATCAAATACTCTCAAAATGAATATTGGAAAAATAGCAATTAAATACATTGTAACAATGGTTCTGCCCATTCAGAAGACACAATTCTAAGGAAATATTCAGGTAATAGATTGTTTCCAAAATTATAAACATGGCTAACTTGGATGCATCAGTCTCTCCTAGGTGAGTGGTTATCATGGAAAGCAGGATCAGTATTTAGATTTCAGTTATAGTTAGGATATAAAAAATACAAAGGGATTACTAACTTGGCTATAGAGATTGATAGATAGGTTTGAACAAGAAATTATGATTGTGAATTCCCTTCTCATCTTCCTGATGTCAGTAAAAACAGAGGAAGTATCATTCATTGTCCAATACATCTTAAAACATAAAAACCATGGCAAAGATTTTATCTGATAAAATCTGACATCATTGACCCCATAATTTTATCCAAAATTTTCTTTGTCTCTTTTGAAGTTAAAAATGATAAAGATATCTTAGAGGAAAATCAAATACAAGCCCACTCAGCACCTAATAAATTACCTTAGCTGTGTCAACACAATCAAATTTGGTATTTTAAGGACTACAAACAGTATTTTGTCAGAACTTCACAAATTGATAAGCTAAGCAAGATTGGCTACACTAACAAATATTAGATTTAAATCTGGAATGTGTTCGCACGACTCTAGGATTCTCTCTTTTCAGCTTAGGGTGTAAATTCAAACACAGGAAAATGGATCATATTTCAAGGAACAAGAAAATACAATTTTTTGCTCAGTCCATTGCAACAATCTCTACTCAGTCCATTACACAAGAATCTTGACTGTGACCATTCTTGTGTGTCAAAAAGAGATAAAATAAATGGAAATCAGTATTTTCCTTCAGCAGTCAGTAACAAAGTATGCCCTGGATTTCTTATATCACAATCTCTTGCAGCTATGAGAGTCATCCCCATCTTGATCATGCAACATGAATTTGACACTTGAAAAATGAGAAGCAAACAGAATGATCATCCCTGAAAGTCTGAAAGGAAACAGCAACCAAACTTACATTAGACTAATGTTTAGAAATGAAGGCTAGTTTATTCATGCACAGTGAGATATGCAATAGCCAGTTAGAATAGATATTTACATTGTCTAGTTATCAGTTTCTAATTCCACAGGAAAATCTATAAAGAAAACAAAATTACATTGGATAATTTGCTTGATGAGCTTGGAAAGAGCAAGAAGAATTAGCTGAGTCTGGATGCTGTTGCTATTAATCTGTGGTGCCCTGATGTATCTTCATCTGTGTTATCCCTGCAATTCATTCAGTACTTCCTTCTTTCTTTTAAAGAATATTTTTCAAGCACCTAAGTAAAGATATTGATGTGTTACACAATAGGTTCTCAATAAATGTAACTCCTTCCTTCTGATCTGCCAGAGATACCACAAGATTCTAGCATTCCAGTGGAACTTAGGTCATTCATGATGCTTAAATTTTTAAGGAGAAGGAAAGGGCAGCGAAATGAAGCTTCAGTCATAATTGTGATAAGCCTTATAATTGATTCCTACACTGTGATTTAGGACACAGAAGGGTTCATCTAAGGCAGGACTGCTCAGAGAGGGCTTATCAAAAAAGTGACCTGCACTGATGGATAAGTGGGATGAATTTAGTAAGGTAACCTGTGTAAAACTTGCATCAACCACATTCTTGGAACACTTTGCCTTGGGTACGCTATTCTCTCTCATCTCTTTCCTGCCTCAGCAACTGGTCCTTTTGAGCTTCCTTGGCTGGTGCCTCCCCATCTCACAGCCTCCTCTTGTTGCCCTGGCCAGGAGTGTAATCCTAGATATACTCCAGGCACTATCCATTTCTCTGTAGTTAATCTCATATGGTGGTATGCTGTAACCATCATCTCATGATCCCCAGATTCTATCTCCATTTCTTAACTCCAGACTCCTAGATTCAATAGTTAACTTGATATATCCATCTAGACTTCTAATCAGTGTCACAATTCCAGAACAACACTTTTGGTGTTTTTCTTTCTTAGTAAATGGTTACTCTGTCTTTCCAAAAGCTCTGGAATAACCCATCCCCACAAAATACTATGGGAAGTAAGAGAAAGGAGGTCACTGGCCTCAGCCAGTTTGCAGTTTATCAAGGGAGAGAAGCATTAAGACTGATTTTTGAACGAAAGGGATGCACTAAAGTGACAATAGGTCTTCCCAGGTGGTGCTAATGTAAAGAACCCACCTGCCAGTGCAGGAGACATAAGAACCATGGGTTCGATCCCTGGGTTGGGAAGATCACTTGGAGGAAGCCATGGTAACCCACTCCAGCATTCTTGGCTGGAGAATCCCATGGTCTGAGGGGTCCATAGGGTTGCAATAGTCAGACACAACTGAAGTAACTTAGCGCTCACACACATGAAGTGACAATATTACTGAAAACCTGCCTCTGTGCACCAGTACCAAATTGAATCTCAGATGCAGAATTTTGGGTGATTTAGGAAAGAACATTGTTTTACGAAGTAAAGGGGGCTCCTGCAGGTTAATGCCCTCAATTGTGCATCCCCACCTGAAGGGCTGTTGTGAGGAGTCTTATATTTAGAGTTTGTAGGCAGGGTTGTTGATAAGGATCAGGGTGCGTGCGGGGCCTGCATTTCTTCAATCCAGAGGTCATCTGGCATCAGGTGGTCTTTGGATGAGCTTCTGTGGTTTTTGAGGTTCTTCTGTGACCTTCTGTCTGCAATGAAGGAGGCTTCATTAAGTTAACAGCTTCCCTTTGGTGGGGGTTTTGGTTCTGTACAGAATTCAAAGACATTGCTATGTATATGCCTTAAGGAGGAACCAGAACCCTTTCCCAAGGCTGCACTATTATTTCTTGATGCTCCTTCCTTGTCTCTTCATCTCCTCCCCTTTCTTAGTAGCAACTGTTTGAATTTGTCCTTTGGAACTCAGAGAAGATCATGGAGGCTGAGTGAAGACTGTTTTATATGAGAAACAGGGGACATGGAAAGACATTTTTTTGCCTGGGAGCCCCGCAGGGTCCTGCTCAGTCCTACACAGCTAATTAACTACTTTTGAGTTTTCTCTGCTTCTCTTGTCTATGGAAACATTTGATTTTCTTTTTTAGATTTTCTTCTCTTTCCCTTATGAAAGTTTATATAATACAGTTTTATACCAAGCCGTGGTAGTATGTATGGCATTTTAAAAAACTTTTCATAATTGAATCACGTGCGGATTTGTCTGCTGTTCAGTGAATGTTGAATACACTAAATTCAAATGTCTGTCTCTTCTCCTACTAGTAATTCTCTTTGTGAACAATCTGTTTGGGAGGAGTATTTTAGTTTGCAGGGTCATAAGTTTCAAACTAATTGACTAACATTTCTACTGTGGTTTTTGAGAACACAGCAACAAATGCTTTAGAAATCACCGATAGCTTTTTCCTCTACTCAAATGATAATTTTGGGGGAGAGAATTTAAAAAGTCCCCATGATCATTCTTGTCAGTTCTGCTTGATGTTGATTTTTATTATGTTTCAAAGGCTTCATTTTCCTTAGTTTGATGCTTGTGTCTCTCTTTTGCCCTCTCTTTTCTTTTTAGTTTAGTATATCCTATTGCTTCTACCTCAACATTACCCCAGTCCAGAAAAATAATAAGTATTTTACCCAGAAAAATAGTATTATTTTTCTGTTTAAATACATTGTATTTCTTTTTTAATTTAATATTGATTTAAAACAATTTGAACAATTTCAAACAATTTTGAAATTTTTAACTTCATACCATGGATTCTGTGTGTCAGATATTTTATAACTAGACTTTCTAGATTAGAAGGAAATATACTGCAGGATTCTGCAGTGGAACATGAAGGAAAGTACTTGCTTTTTAAAAAGAGTAATTTTATTTTTAAAGTCCAAAAGAAAAGTTAAGAGTTTAAGAGATGATTTTATTAGTGAAAACTAGAATGTTTAATGTTTGTTGATAAAGGTTGTACACTTTCATTCTCAGTTTTTTTAATTCTCATTTTATATATGGTCATCTGTACTGTAATGGGTTTGAGGTTGAAGGTAGAGATTAAAACTCACAACTGTTCTTGGGCTCCAAAATCAATGTGGATGGTGACTGCAGCCATGAAATTAAAGATGCTTCCTCCTTGGAAGAAGAGCTATGACAAACCTATACAATGTGTTAAAAATCAGAAACATCACTTTGTGGACAAAAGTCCATCTAGTCAAAGCTGTGATCTTTCCAGTAGTCATGTATGTATGTGAAAGTTAGACCATAAGAAGGCTGAGCACCGAAGAATTGATGTTTTTGAATTGTGGTGTTGGAGAAGACTCTTGAGAGTCCCTTGGACAGCAAGATCAAACCAGTCATTCCTAAAGGAAATCAGTCCTGAATATTCACTGGGAGGACTGATGCTGAAGCTGAAGCTCCAGTACTTTGGCCATCTGACATGAAGAGCTGACTCATTGGAAAAGACCATGATGTTGGGAAAGATTGAGGACAAGAGGAGAAGGGGGTGGCAGAGGCTGAGATGGTTGGATGGCATCACTGACTCAATGGACATGAGTTTGAGCATACTCAGGGAGATAGTGAAGGACCAAGAAGCCTGGCATGCTGCATTTCATGGTATCACAAAGAGTCAGATATATCTTAGAGACTGAACAACAAAAGTATATAATACTTTAATTGATATATTTATTCAGAGGAAAAAAAAAAAACTAGGTAACTCACAAATTGAATACCCTCCAAATATGTAAAATTCCATGAATACAAAATGGTTTCAAAAATGTAAAATTTTATTGAATAATCTTAAATATTAACTCTATCAAAATTTTTGACAACCTCTTAGAACCAAGGACTATTATTGGATTTTCTTACCAAACAATTTCATAGTAATATGTTTCCTTCATAGATTTATTAAAATCTGAAATTATTTATTTGCTAGTATGCTGCTTCATTATCTGCCTCCTCTGCTAGACCCTAAGCTCAGTATTTTGAACAGAAATCTGAAAGAAATGAGAATCAGTCTTACAGATCATCTAGGGAAAGACTCTTCTAGGCAGAAGGGACAAGAACAAAATCCTGAACTGGGAGTAATTCTGATGTGAACTACAAGAACAGTGTAGTTGGAGTGGAAAAAAAATTTTTTTGTTACTTATTTTTTATACTCTTTATAGAACTTTAATAGAAAAAGATGAAACAGTGGTAAACACTCACATACTCCTTATTTGGAATTACATCTAAATTTTTGACACATTTGACTTTTACTTTTCTCTGTATGTACATAACATATATTGTATATTTGGCTCCTTGAAAGTAAATTGCTGATTTTATAATATTTAATTCCTAAATCTTGCTGCAAATGTGTTTCAGGAAAAGTCTCTACCATTAAAACACACAAGAAATTTAACTGTGACTCAGTATTATCATCTAGTGTATAATTCATACACAGGTTTTCTAATTATCCTGATAAATTGCTTTATAGCCATTGTGTTTCCACTTAGGACCTACTCAAACATCACACATTATCTTTAGTTGTGACATTTCTTTGCTCTTCTTTAGATGTAACTCTATTTGTATCTTTCATGAAAATGATATGGTGCAGAGTTCAGGTTATTTGTCCTATAGAATGTTTCACAATCTCAATCTTTCTGATTGTTTCCTCATAATTAGATCCAGGCTAAATTTTCTGGGCAAAATAATACCTTGTAGGATATGCTGTATCCTTCCTATTGTGTAGCTCACACAGTGAAGAATCTGCCTGCAATGTTGGAGGCCTAAGTTCAATCTCTGGATGAAGAAGATCCCTTGGAGAAGGGCATGGCAACTCACTCCAGGATTCTTGCCTGGAGAATCCCATGGACAGGGGAGACTGGTGGGCTATAGTCTATGGGACTGCAGAGTCAGGCGCAACGGAGCGACTAACACTTTCACTCCCACTGCAAAAGGAAGCCACTTATAGGAGTCACTAAGTTTGATCACCTTGTTAAAGTTACATTGTACGGGAACATTTAAGATTGTAATTAGGAGAACCATGGATGAAAAGTTAGTTTTATCAATTTCAATTTATTTCATTGTAATCACTTTATCCCACCCTTCATTTGTTCCTCAAATATATAAGTACTGTTTTGGGGATGGACAAATTTCTGATCTAATTAGTAATACAGATAAATAATCAGCAAAAATAGTGTCTTATGAGAAATGTCTTATTGTTGTTAGAGAATGCTGTAGAAACACATGGTGGGCGTGCTGTCATTCAGTCAAGTCTGACTTTTTGCGACCGCATGAAAAATAGTTGGCCAGCTCCCTCTGTCTATGGAATTTCCTGGCAAGAATACCACAGTGGGTTGCCATTTCCTCCTCCAGGTAGAGACACATAGGGGAAAGCCTTAATTTGACCTTAAGAAATCAAAGAAGGTGCTCTAGATGAAATGCCACAACTTTAAGCAAAATGAGTGACAGGGTTGAGGTAGCATGAAATAAGGTTCAATTTTTATGGTATGTATTTTAAGTAAATTTTCTATTATTTTAGAGAGTATTAGTTGCATTCTTCCTCGTATTTGTTTTATTTCTGAGACGTGGTAGCAGTTTTAAGCAAAAAACAAACAAACAAACAAAAAAACACTGCAATCTTCTAACACATCCTAAATCCTTACCCTTAAATTTTTCAGGTTCTGGATTGTCTTTGGTAGATAAACATGGCTAAAAATAGCAGCTGGAGCTGCATCTGCAATTCTAGTGAGAAATACTTTATAAGAAAAATAAGTAATCAAGTTTAAAGAGATTGCAAAAAGTAGAGATTTGATAAGGACTTCAAGCCTCAGAGAGGCCAGTGACAGTAGGAATTAATATAATTTCTTTAATGTCTACTTACATTGTCTTATTTGATCCATAGTACCATAATAGGTATTGTCATCATAATTTATTTCTTTGTTTTATAATCTGAAGGGAAGTTAGGATAAGAAAATTTAGGAAACTTAGTGTCCTGATTCCAGCTCTTGAAGTAATTGCCTTTTCTTCTACAGCACATTATCTGAACTCACTGTACCCATTATTAATCAGGTAAATGAGGGTAATAAAATTATTTTCTAACATTGTCTCAGGATTAAATTACTGATTGAACAGCAAAATCTTTTAAAATCGTGTTGAGAATTATAAAGATTTCTGAAAATATAATTTTTAATTCACTATATACTCAAGTGCCCTCAAAACCTTTGAGCTTTTGATCCTAGGAGTAGCTAACTATCAAGACTCCAATATTTAATTGAGTTTCTAATAATAAATAGTCCTTTACTGGTACATGAAAGAAAGACATTTATACCAGTGCTTTGCATCACTATTCAAGTGACATATTTTTTTTTACAATGGAATTGTCAAGCTATAAATAGATTTACAGCAAGATATGATGATAACTGCCTAAAACTTCCCAATGCTTCAAAATGGTTATGTGGACGTTGTGAATTCCTACAATGTCAGCACCACTAAATTCAATTTTAACTACAATCATAAGTTAGTACTAAGTATACATAATCCTTTCATTGATTGGGTTTCTTCTTCATGTGTGAGATGATTTTTAAGATAGACCAAATGATGAAAAGACACTTACTCCTTGGAAGAAAAGTTATGACTAGCCTAGATGGCATATTTAAAAGCAGAGACATAACTTTGCCAACAAAAGTCTGTCTAGTTAAAGCTATGGTATTTCCAGTAGTCATGTATGGATGTGAGAATTGGACTGTGAAGAAAGCTGAGTGCCAGAGAATTGATGCTTTTGAACTGTGTTATTGGAGAAGAATTTTGAGAGTCATTTGGACAGCAAGTAGATCCAACCAGTCCATCCTAAAGGAAGTCACTCCTGAATATTCATTGGAATGATTGATACTGAAGCTAAAACTCCAATATTTTGGCCACCTGATGTGAAGAACTGACTCATTTGAAAAGACCCTCATGCCGGGAAAGATTGAAGGTGGGAGGAGAAATATCACTATTTCTTTCTTTTTTATTTCTGAATAAGTTTCCATTGTGTATACTATATCTTCTTTATTCATTCTTCTGTCAGTAGACTTTTATGTTGCTTCCATGTCTTCACTTCAGTACAATCGCTCAATTGTGTCCAGCTCTTTGCAACCCCATAGACTGCAGCACCCAGGCTTCCTTGACCACCACCAACTCCCGGAACTTGCTCAAACTTGCTCATGTCCATCAACATGAGCCATCCAATCATCTCATCCTATGTCATGCCCTTCTCCTTCTGCCTTCAATCTTTCCCAGTGTCAGGGTCTTTTCCAGTGAGTCAGCTTTTCATGTCAGGTGGCCTAAATATTGGAGCTTCTGCTTCAGCATCAGTCCTTCCAATGAATATTCAGACTGATTTCCTTTAGGATTGACTGGTTGAATCTCTTTGCTGTTCAAAGAACTCTCCAGAGTCTTCTCCAACACCACTGTTCAAATGCATCAATTCTTCAGTGCTGAGCTTTCTTTATGGTCAGCTCTCACGTCTGTACATGACTACTAGAAAAACCATAGATTTGACTAGACAGAATTTATCTGCAAAGTAATGCTTCTGCTTTTTAATATGCTGTCTAGGTTGGTCATAGCTTTTCTTCCAAGGAGCAAGTGTCTTTTAATTTCATGGCTATAGTCACCATCTGAAGTGATTTTGGAGCCCAATAAAATAAACTCTGTTCCTGTTTCCATTGTTTCCCCATCTATTTGCCATGAAGTGATGCAAGTGGATGTCATAATCTTCTTTTTTTGAATGTTGAGTTTTAAGCCAGCCTTTTCATTCTCCTCTTTCACTTTCATCAAGAGGCCCTTTAGTTATTCTTAGTTTTCTGCCATAAGGGTGGTGGCATCTGCATATCTGAGGTTATTGGTATTTCTGTCAGCAATCTTGATTCCAGCTTGTGCTTCATCCAGCAGGTCATTTCCCATAAAGTATTCTTGCATATAACTTAAATAGACAGAATGACAATATACAACCTTTACATACTACTTTCCCAATTTGGAACCAATCCATTGTTCCATTCTGGTTCTAACTGTTGCTTCTTGACCTGCATACAGGTTTCACAGGAGGCAGGTAAGGTGGTCTGGTATTCCTATTTCTTAAAGAATTTTCCACAGTTTATTGTGATCTAACAGTTGAAGGTTTTGGCATAGTCAATAAAGAAAAAGTAGATGTTTTTCTGGAAATCTTGTGCTTTTTCTATTATCAAATGTATGTTGGCAATTTGATTTCTGGTTCCTCTGCCTTTTCTAACACCAGCTTAAACATCTGAAAGTTCTTGGTTCATGTAATGTTGAAACCTTGCTTGGAGAATTTTGAGCATTTCTTTGCTAGCATGTGAGATGAATGCAATTGTGTGGTTGTTTGAACATTATTTGTCATGCCTTTCTTTGGGATTGGCATGAAAACTGAAATTTTCCAGTGCTATGGCCACTGCTGAATTTTCCAAATTTGCTGGCACATTGAGTGTAGCACTCTAACAGCATCAACTTTTAGGATTTGAAATAGCTCAGCCTGAATTTCATCACCTCCAACTAGTTTTGTTTGTTGTGATGCTTCGTAAGGCCACTTGATCTCAGAATCCAGGATGTCTGGCTCCAGGTGAGTGATCACACCTCGGTCCTTAAGATCTTTTTTGTACAGTTCTTCTGTGTATTCTTGCCTCTTCTTCTTAATATCTTCTGCTTCTCTTAGGTCCATACCATTTCTGTCCTTTATTATGCCTATCTTTGCATTAAAAGTTTCCTTGCTATCTTTAACTTTCTTGAAGAGGCCTCTAGTCTTCCCCATTTTATTATTTTCCTCTATTTCTTTACATTGATCACTGAGGAAGGCTTTCTTATCTCTCCTTGCTATTCTCTGGAACTCTGCATTCAGGTGAGTATATCTTTCCTTTTTACTTTGCTTTGGCTTCTCATCTTTTCTCAGTTATTTGTAAGGCTTCCTCAGACCTCCATTTTGACTTTTTGCATTTCTATTTTTGGGAGGGGATGTTCTTGATTGGCACCTCCTGTACAATGTCACAAATCTCCATCCGTACTTCTTCAGGCACTGTATTTTCAGATTAATCCCTTGAATTTATGTCACATCCACTGTATAATCATAAAGAATTTGTTTTAGGTCGTACTTGAATCGTCTAGTGGTTTTTTCTACTTTCTTAATTTAAGTCTGATTTTGGCAATAAGGAGTTCATGATCTGAGCCACATCAGCTCCTGGTCCTGTTTTTGCTGACTGTATAGCTTCTCCATCTTCAGCTGCAGAATATAATCAATCTGATTTCAGAATTGAGCATCTGGTGACATCCATGTGTAGAGTTGTCTCTTGTGTTGTTGGAAGAGGGTGTTTGCTATGACCAGTCTGTTCTCTTGGCAACTCTTTTAGCCTTTGCCCTGCTTCATTTTGACTCCAAAGCCAAATTTGACTATTACTGCAGGTTTCTCTTGACTTCCTTCTTGTGCATTCTAGTCCTCTCTGATGAAAAGGACATGTTTTTCTTTGGTGTTAATTCTAGGAGGTCTTGTATGTCTTCACAGAACCATTCAAGTTCAACTTCTTTGGAATAGTGGTTGGGGCATAGACTTGGATTACTGTGATATTGAATGGTTTGCCTTGGAAACAAACAGAGATCATTCTGTCACTTTTAGGATTGCACCCAAGCACTGCATTCTTGGACTCTTTTGTTGACTATGAGGGCTACTCCATTTTGCCTAAGGGAGTCTTGACCTCAGTAGTAGATACAAAGGTTATGTGAATTATTTTCACCCATTCTGGTCCATTTTAATTCACTGATTCCTAAAATGTTAATGTCGACTCTTGCCATCTCATATTTGAACACTTCCTATTTACCTTGATTCATGGATCTAACATTCTGGGTTCTTATGTAATACTGTTCTTTATTGCCTTGGACTTTATTTCCATGACCAGTCATATCCATAGCTGGGCATTGTTTTCACTTTGGTTCCATCTCTTCATTCTTTCTTGAGTTATTTCTCCATTCTTCTCCAGTAACATATTGGGCACCTACCAACCTGGGGAGTTCGTCTTTCGGTGTCCTTTCTTTTTGCCTTTTTATACTGTCCATGGGGTTCTCAAGGCAAGAATATTGAAGTGATTTGCCATTCTCTTCTCCAGTGGACCACGTTTTATCAGAACTCTCCACCATGATCTGTCCATCTTGGGTGGCCCCACATGGCAAGACTCCTAGTTTTGTTGGGCTAGACAAGGTTGTGGTCCTTGTGATCAGTTTGGTTAATTTTCTGTGAATGTACTTTCATTACATCTGTCCTCTGATAAATAAGGATAAGAGGCTATGGTAGCTTCCTGATGAGAGAGACTGATTGTGGGGAAACTGCATCTTGTTCTGATGTAAATCTTTAATCCAATTTTCTGTTGATGAGCAGGACTGTGTTCCGTCCTTGTTTTTTTCCTGAACCCAAACTATGTTCGGAGTAATGAAGGTAATGGTGATCTCCTTCAAAACAACTTGTGCATCATGCACCTTTTTATTCAGTGCCCCGACCCTATCGCAGGCCACTGTGGACCCTTGCCTCCACCAGAGACTCCTGGACACTCACAAGTTAGTCTGCCTCAGTCTCTCGTGGGGACACTGCTCCTTTATACTGGTGCCTGGGAGCACACACGGTTTGTTTGTGTCCTCCAAGAGTCTGTTTCCCCAGTCCTGTGGAAGTTTTGTGACCAAATCCCACTGGCTTCCAAAGTCAAATTCCCAGGGAATTCTCAGTCCCTTTGCCAGATCTACAGATTGGGAAATTTGTTGTGGGTCCTAGAACTTTCTTAACAGTGTAAGAGTTTCTTTGGTATAATTGTTCTGTAATTGTGTTATTACTACCTAAAAGTTACAGTTACTACTTAAAAGTTACAGTTACTACTTAAAAGTTACAGTTAGCATTTAATACTAATTAGTAGTAGTGCTAATATTGTGAAAACCTATAATTATATTTTTAAATGCTTCTTTCTGTCCTCTGATACAGCAAAAATCTTTACTGTATATTTAAATTTTTAGGCTATGTTATTACACATTTTATAAATGTGAGAATTAAGTTAGTACAACAAAATAATTAAACAGATATATATGTTTAATAAAAGTAACTATGACATGTTTTTTTTTCTATTTGTAGTCTTTATCCTTTCTTTGATAGTGTTAAAACTGAATATAGTGTATAGTAAAATTCACTCTAACCTGTAGTTTTCATCTTATGAAACCAGATTACATTGATTCTTAATGTCAATACAATATGATGGCATCAAAATAAATATCTGCTCAACAAAACTTTTCAGCAAAGAATACTTAAGACTTTGCTTAATCACTTTGCTTAGTAGGTTTTTAGACTTGTGAGTATTAGTTCCCAGCTCTCCAAAAATTCCCATTCACTTTATATGTACAGGCTTGTTTTGGTAAACCAGAGGTTTTTCAATTTATTCCTTTCATCTCTGAATTCACCATATAGTCTGTCCGTGTCCAAAACATTCATTATTTAGAACCATTTTCAAGCACATCAAATGTCAGCATAAGATAAAACATTATCAGAGATAATGGGTTTAAAACACTTAAATAAATAGTTGTGAAATTATGAAATAAAGACTGGAATCCAATAAAGTTTTAGTTTTAATATAGAAATCATGAAGTCCTATTTAACATAACTGCTCTTTTCTGGTGAGATCTTTTTTGTAAACAATCTTAAATCCCAAAAATAAGCAATGTTTTTCTCTGTAAATTATTTTTTTCTAACCTACACAGAAGTTCACACAACTCAGGTAGAATAAGATACAGTATCTTTTACTAGATTCCTTATAGCCGCTTCAGAGCTCATCAAACAGTTTTGGAAAAACATATAAATGTGTCATATTGTAATATTTTTCTTCATTGTCTTCTGTCATATATATAAAATTTAGAGAAAGACATTTTTCTTGCTCCATACTTTGAAAATAGGATTTTATGAAAGTCAGTATTATAGCATCTTGTCTATGACCAGCCCAGTAATCGTCATCCTGAAGGCACATGTGTCAAGGAGATTGTCTCCTTCCATTTTTAGAAAGTGAAAAGGCCCATTAAGTACTTCTACACACTTTGAGGAAACTGAAAAGTGACCAAATAATTTCATTATGAATCCTCATTATCATAAGTAAGCAAACACGTCCCTTTTTAGAAGCCTTTTCTACGTGGTGTACAGGACATTAAGTGGGTAAGAGTTGTTCATTTTCTTTTGTAAAGAGTTTATAGGCTGAATGACATTTTCCAAAATTTACATTTGCAATGTCTATCAAATATGCAGATAGATAAGCAAAGTCTATTTTATGTCTGGACAATATATTAACAGTCTTTTGTGTCTTCTGAAGTTTAATCAAAATCTTTATGGAAATCAAGAAGACAATTGAAACTTCATTTTTCAAATTGAAATATATAAGACCTAGGGGAACCATTATTTTGTTTCTGAGATGAAACACATCCTTTTTCATCATTAGTAAGATCTGACAGAATCAGCTAAACACTATAAGGAAGCAAAACATTGGTTATCAAAATTTCCCCTTTTGTCTACCCATAGGACATTTCATTTGCAACCTCTGAATCTAGAAAAGTACATCAGGAAAAATGTACCTTTACTCAGGTGTACAGACAAATCAAGGGAACAAAGCATTAATGCATGTTTACTCTTTTGGAATACTTAAGCTTATTCCATCATTAATTTCAACTGAACATTGGTACCATTTGAGGGGAGATTGAAAAAAAAATAGCTTTTTATCTTACAAAAATATTCCTGTCTCATCTTAGGTTTGTGAGATTCAGCCTCTATACATACATTTACACTTATGCCTGGTCACAAAGTAATTTTAGCATTTTGTGCAGTATGCTTTGTTTTTGTTACCTCTATAATCTAATTTCATGTATTTTTAATATAGCATAGTTGTTTAGCATTCCTTTTCAGTATTGTCAATATATTATAGCTGTTCTCAGTTTCACAGTGAACTCTTAGAAACATTGTCCCAATACTAACAGTGTTAAAAATTAATTTAGCAGTCTTGATACAAAGTACAATTAATCCAAACATTTAAGTCAAAGAGGAATTGAGGATCACAAGACACTAAAGTTGCATACTTAGGTTTCATCAGTCAGAATGATGCAATCATGTTTGACTCTATACTAGGAACTGCAAATCAGTGTTTCCAACATCAACAGCATCAACAGTCAGGGGGAAGAACAGCAGCAGTCACTAAGGAAAGTGAATATTCAATGCCACAGACATTTGATACTAAAAAATAGTGTTGCCTTCAGCCTCTATTTTCTAAACAGTTGTATGGATTTTATATTTTTCTCTCAAACTGAACCTATCTCTGATCTCTGGAGTAGTTTCATTGTCTTGGAGAACATTTTCCCAGCATACCAAATTTGATTGCTAAAACTAGGACATTCCTGAGCAGACCTGGATAGGTAGTCACTCTGCCATTGATGGTGTATCTGCCCCCTTACAAATATCTTGGGTAAATTACTTCTCTGTGCTCCAGTTTCTTCATCTATAAATTGGAAGTAATAATGATATAATGTCATATTGTTTTATAGGACTAAGTGACTACCCTAGTAAAATAAATTAGCACTTCTAGAAGAATCTGGTATTTTGAAAGTTGTATGTCAGCTATCATTATCATCATCATTATTGTTATCACCATCATCATCATCACTGTTAGAAATATTAAAGATGAAAATTTCTCTCTACCTCACTTCATTTCTTAGCCTCACCTCACTTCTCTAAAATCTTTTTCTTACTTACTGCTTGATTACATCATTTACTTAAAAATATTCTAATTGGCCAGTTTTTTTTTTAATCAACTGTCCTGTTTAAAAACCTATATCCCCATTTAATTCTTAGCTACTGTATGATACTTAGCTTCCACATTTCCTACTTTTTTTTTTTTTCTGTTTCCTTCATTAATGTAGTTGTGAATCTGGCTCACCAAATGTGATGAAATTTTAAAAATAATAATTCAAATCAAGTAAATCTTACATAAGTTAGGCATACAGGGCTGTGCTTCTAAAACCAAACAGATAGTCTAAATAAGTTCTGTTGAACTCTGAAGACAATTGGATATGTTTGTTTTTGTGTGCTCTTACTTGCCAGTGTTTTTCTCAGCAGTTAAAGTCTGAAAACATTTGATTGATTTTTTTTTCAATTTTATATAAATTTGGAAATTACTGCTATGTTATTTTGGTTAATTTACATAAAAATCATAAGAAATGCAGCCTAATCATTCTTTTTACTGTTACTCAACTTTGACCTTCACCTTATTCCACAAAGAAAATCCTTATTTCCTCAAACCATTGGGCCCTTTATTTTGCCAAGTATTTGTGGGGTGACCTTTGTGTTTGATGATCTGTTAGAGCAATGCAAGAAACTTATTTCACAGAATTCTTACCACATTTATCAGAAAATAGGACTTTCATAACCACATTGGCTTCAGTAAAATACTTGAGTCAGAACAATGCCTTATGCTGATGTGAACATTAATAACAAATCTAGTGCTCCTACAATGGCAAAGAATAAAAAAATCAAACTCATTTTAGGTATATTACAAGTACTTCAGAACAAGATATGTTTGAGAGGCAATTTAAAAACTATATTATTATACCTTAGCAAATCTGACTCAACATTAAAATAATACATTTTAATACAGAAAGTAAAACAGATTCTTGAAAATTACTGACCAACAAATAATAATTATTATAGGGTAATTGTTTAAGCAGTGTCTGGAAAATTCAGCTTTCTAAAAATATATAAAAGAGAAAACATACAGAGGGGTTCAAAATTAATTCATACAATTTGTGTCCCATCTGGAAACACTTATGAAGTTAAAATGAAAAGCATTTCAAAATCTATTTCTCCATCTTATTTGCTGACTTACTTTTTGGAAAATAAAGTTAGAAATATCAAAATTTACATAAGTCTTAGTTGACTCAGATTGAGTTATTTTTATATGATGAGGCAAAAACCACATTTCCCTATTCCATGAATTTGGGCTTTGTTTCATTAAATATACCTATTGGTTTATTTAAGAGTTTTATATTGACAGAGTGAGTTTCACAAAACATCATTGTTTAAGCCATCTTTTTCCTTTGTTGAAGTACTTATTTCTTTTGTGGTATTTGAATTACTCAGTAACCCAACAGTGATAGCACAAAGCACATTTATTGAAATGAAGATAAAAGGGTAATCAGAAACTTTCTGTAGCCTTTACAAAATATCTGCATTTCATATGTGAATATAAACTTCATAAAAAGCTGGAAAAACAAGTGTTATTTTCATTAAAATTTCTTTCTAAAATGGAAGAGTCAATGAATTTCATGGAAGTATATTCTGATGAATCATTCTGCTTGTAATGATTCTGCATAGTTCTCCATCATCTTTAAGAGGTTAATTGCCTTGAAGTTTTTTTTTTTTTTTAATTTTTATTTCTTGTGAATTTTCCAAATGTTTTATAGTAACAAACAGTTTATGGTACACTGATACATAAACATTTTATGGTCTCTGGAAAAAATATGTATAGAGGTGAAATTAAGTACCTTTGGGCTTTGTTATTTAAATATCATAAACACAATTATATAGTAATGAAGGGCTTCCCAAGTGGTCCTAGTGGTAAAGAACCCATCTGCCAATGCAGGAGACTTAAAAGATGAAGGTTCAATCCCTGACCTGGGAAGATCCCTTGGAGAAAGGTATGACAAACGACTCCAGTATTCTTGCCTAGAGAATCTCATGAACTGAGAAGCCTGGCAGGCTACAGTCCATAGGGTCACAAAGAGTTGGACACGACTGAGGCAACTTAGCACGCACATATAGCAATAAAGGTTGAATTCAGATTCTAAAGTTAAAATCTGTCTCCTCATATGCTATGGACATATTTTGCTCTTAATTTATAATAATGCAAATATTAATGATATAAAGTAAACTGACAATGTTATAAGAAGAAATTAGGTAATTCATTAGTTGGTTGCAATTTAGGCAAAATAACATTAACATTTGTTCTTGTTACAGTTATTATTTTTCTGTTCTACCCTGTATTATTCATATAGACTTTTGACTTTTAAATGAAGGTTGCTCTCAAGCATGAAAAAATTTAAGAATATTTTTAGATTAACCAAGAACAAAGAAACATTGACTTCCTTACTTTCACATATATTATCTTACTTAACCACTCAATAACCTGAATCATCTGTTATTTTATCTCTATATGTATGAGGTTTTGATACTGTAAAGGGTAGGCAGTTCTTCAAGATAATAATTGAAAATTAGAGTGACAAGATTAAATCCGAATCTTTCGACTCTCAGATTTACTCTGCAGTCCTCTTATTTCCATGCAGAGTTTTGCCTTCCTCGTCATAATTGACACCTTGATATATCCACATATTTTAAGATATTGTGGTTTAACAGCCTCCTCATTCTCCAGCTCTATTTTTTTTAATATCTTACTCAAGATTTTAGAGCAGGTGATTTATGAACCAAAGTGGATGTTCCCTGCTGGTCCAATGGTTAAGACTCTGCTTCCACGCAGGGGCAGGGATTCAATCCTTGGTCAGGGAACTAAGATCCCACATTCCTGCATGTCACATGCCATGCGATGTGGCCAAAAAAAAGTCCCAAAGATTGGGCAGCATGATACAACTTTTAGTTTATAATCTAAGGCCATTTCAGAAGAGAGGAATAATTAGAGAGAGATTCATTTATTCAGTTCATTTATTAATTGTGCATCTACTCTAGGATGCAGCTTTATAGGACCTGAGGATATATTGGGGATCAGAAGATAAAACAACTTATTCTCTTGGAGTGCAATTTCTAGTAGAGGCCACAGATGATAAACAAATACTAATAAAGTATCTAATATAGGTAAATGTTAAGGGGAAAAATAATGCAGGAAAAGTAATAGAGACAGTTGGGTAAATGATGTTTGCAATTTTAGATGGTATGATTCAAAAAAAGCTCTGTGAGAAGGTGACATTTGAATGAAGTAGTGAAGGAAGGTAGTGGATTAAATCACACAGCTATCTTTTAGAAGAGCATTCCAGACCAAGAGAACATCAAGTACAAAGTTTGTGAGGTTGGAATGTGCTGGACATACTCATGGGCCAAAGGAGGCCAACTGGGGTTGAGTAAACCAAACGAAGGGGGAATAGAAAATGTTTCCAAAGAAGTACAGATTTCTGGGACCTTGTAGATCTTTGTAAAGACTTTGGTTTTTACTTTTATTGAACTGGGAGACATTGGATGCTTCCATCAATGAGTCTTATTATCTGACTCACTGATGGAAGCATCCAATGTCTCTATCTTGTTGAATAAAGAGGAAAGGGCAATAGATGAGGGTTAAAGCAGGGAATTCATTTAGGAGGCTGTTAAAAAAAATCAGGTGGTTCTAACCAGTGTGGTACAATTGAGATGACTGGCAGCTGTCAGAAGACAGGATCTACGAGATTTCTTGATGGATTAAGAGTAATTTGTATGTGTGTGTATGTGTGTGTAAAAGGAATCAATATGATTCTTAAGTTTTGGGCCAGAAAACTTCAAAGAATGAACTGTGCTATTTACTGAAATGAGCAAAACAGAGGGAAATGTAGATTTGGGAATGAGAGTGGAGGGAGAAACAGGACAAAGGACTCAGTTTTTAACATAATGTTTGATATTGATCCTTTTTAAATTCCAATGGAGATTAAATGGAAGCTAAAGCTATACCAGTGTAAGAGGGTCCAGCTCCTAGGACATTTGGTCTAAATGGTGCAGGGTTATAACCATTCAAAAACAAATATTAAGCATTTTTTATGTGTCATGTCCAGTACAGAGTGCTGGAATATAATAATAAGATATATGCTTAAAAATATCTCAAGTCACATAATGATGTGTAGTTCATGTCAAAAGTGACTTAAATTATATAGTGTTCACAAACATGGAACCTTGGAAATAAGAACACTTGATCTGTTATAGCATTGTTAAAGCTATACTCCTATTTGGAGTTTTAGTCAATTGACTATCCTCTTGAAGAAGGGTTGGTTTTTATCATGGCTTGGTCTCCTGAAATTTCTGATATGACAGATATAAAGAATGCTAAACTCATAGATCTTGTTCACATTTAATGCCCATCATTCTTTCTCTTTCATCTTACTGATAAAATTCAAGTGGTGAGTTGCATTCGATCACAGTATGATATATATAAGGTTGTTGATGTTTATGTTTTCTGAGCTAGACAGTATTAACTGGAAGATGATTATTAATTAATTGCTAGACTTTTTTTTCTTCATTTGAGTGTTTTGTACTTTTTGTACTGTTATCTTGACATTTGGTATTCTCTTAATAACTCTGCATGAGGTTAAGACCTGTGAAGGCACTGAGTATAGTATATATACTTTTCTAATAATACAACTACCCAGGAAAGGCAGAAGTTATTTGGTTTCTTTTTTTCTTTTTTTTTTTTTTTTTAGTTTTATAGGTCTTTAGGATACATTTGAGAATGTATTATATCTGCCATTTATGGAAGACTGCTGTGCTGAACATTTGTGCTTGATATTCAATTACAGCGTCTTTCCTTTAAGTCAAAGAAGAGAGCAATAGCCCTCTGTTCAGGGAACCAGTAGCACTAACCACTCTCCAATAGTAACAGTAATTTAAGCTGTCAGAGACCAACACTAGTCTGTGTCCCCTGGAGAAAAAAGCAGTTAAAGCAAAATTTCATGTGGTTTTTCTTTCATGATTTGAGCTCCTTCTGAGAAATACATCTAGAGTTATGCAGAAATATATCAAAACTGTTTCATTGACAGTGTCCTAGCAGAGTTCTTTATCAGATAACAACTGTGAAGTTGTATCTGGCAGTATGTGAAGTGCTGTGATTCAGGTTGCAGCATGGTGGCTCACTTGTAAGGAGAATTTCCACATTCAGAATAATCTTTGTATGAAGTTTCCATAAAACATAAAAGGATAAAGTCTGGATAAAATAAAAAATTTTAAAAAACTGTGTGTGTATATATATATATATATATATATATATATATATATATATATATATTTCTAAGGTGAGCTAACAATGTGGGAGTCAATGAAATGTAAATAGTAACTCCATCCTAAAACAAAAATCAATGTGTATGATCTCTACAGTTGAAAAGATGTCAGAAACACATCTCTTTGTTTTCTACTAAAAAATTTCCTATGCACATTTTATTCTTTTTTCTACTTATGCATAGACTCATAAAAATCAGTGTAATTGAATTGTCTTTTAAATTTTTACATAAATGGAATCATACTGTATAGGTACTTTTTCTACTTACATTTTTTAAAATCTAATATTAGATTTTTGAGAAGTATTCATGTTTGGGACTGTACCTCTAGAACACTAATTTTCTACTCCTCTATTGAATATAATTTCCTAAATATCAACCAATATTTATTTATTTCCCTTTTGATGGAAGTTAGGTCTTTAAGACTTTTCAAGAAACCTAGAAAGAAAAAAGGAATTGACAGTCAAAAAATTTCTGAAGTCTGCTCCAACATGTTGGCACATCAATGTGTTGGGTTACTGTAAATTCTAAAGCTTCACAGAAGTGGTTTTGGATGGAGGCAAACTATCATAGAGTAAAATAGAGTTTTGAATCTTAGAACAAAGACACAAATAAGATTGTGGAAAAACCAAGAGACGTGTCAGGTATGGAACTCACAGGTCTATAGTGAGTGAGTGAAGTTGCTCAGTCGTGTCTGACTCTTTGGGACCCCATGAACTGTAGCCTACCAGGCTCCTCCCTCTATGGGATTCTCCAGGCAAGAGTACTGGAGTGGGTTGCCATTTCCTTCTCCAGGGGATCTCCCCGACCCAGGGATCGAATCCAATTCTCCCGCATTCCAGGCAGACACTTTAACCTCTGAGCCACCAGGGAAGCCCACAGGTCTATAACAGAGCCACAAAATGCAGTTTCAGTGTGGAAGGTCTCATGAGCATATTTCTTTTAATTCTACTATCTGTTTTGGGCTTCTTATATAGTATAGTAATTTTGAATGCTTATTTTCCATCTATGTGTAACAGGTTCTATTCATGTAAATTGGGATCACATGTAAAAAGCGATCACAATTCTTGATCTCTTTAAGCCCTTCAGTATGAATATAAATCCAATGACTATCATTTTTCTTTTAGATCTTCTACTAAATAAATGGTATACATATGTGACTGTCCTTCAGAATTAACTGGGGATCTTTATAAAATCACATACTTTTATGAACTCAACCTTGGAAATTCTGATAAAGGATTTATAGAACAGATAAATTATAATTTTTATTTAAAAAACAACAATAATTCAGAGAACATTTCAATTAAGATACCACTTCCCTAAATGTATAACAATTTTTAAAGAAAATATTCTCTAGCAAGAGTTGTTTAAAAACAAGTTGTAAAAAAGCAACATGGTGTAGAAAAATGAAAAGCTTTACCTTGAAATCTTTGGCCAGAACTAAGCTGTTTTGCTTCAACTATTTATATGCTGAAAAGGAACATATCTAAGTAAGGGGTGAACACTACTGACAAACTGATTTACACCTCAGAGTAAAGATAAAATGCCTTACCTGTGGACTAGGAAAAAATAAATAAGTTGTCTTACTCATTGTTTGTGGGTGGATTTTTAGTACATTTAAAAAATCATGTTTCATGAATCCAGCCCCTTATAAAACTTTCTAATTGGTTATGTATGATTGGAACTTATGTATTTTCTGTCATGTTTCTAGCATAGTGATGCTGTCCATGACCTTCTTCTGGATGTGATCACCTGGGTTGGAATTTTGCTGTCCCTTGTGTGCCTCCTGATTTGCATCTTCACATTTTGCTTTTTCCGTGGGCTCCAGAGTGACCGTAACACCATCCATAAGAACCTCTGCATCAGCCTTTTTGTAGCAGAACTGCTCTTCTTGATTGGGATCAACAGAACAGATCAACCAGTAAGCAACTTATGTTGTTATCAGAAAACAATTTCTCCACTTGTAGCTTTCCAATACTCAAAATATTCTTGTTTGAAAGTGTCCTCTCTTCCAGTTGTCTTAGTTACGAATTTCCATATCTTATTCAGTTTTCCCTTTTTCATGTCAATTGTCATAAAGAAGTAGTGAATATATGGATGTATGAATGTACATTTCTTGAGAAATTCTGTTCATAAATTTCCCTTTCTAAAGAACCATGTTTCTTTATTAGTCTTTATTTTTTAATCACAGAGCTGAATATTGAGGAGAGTTAAGTCATTTAGGGAATGGAGGAGTATCTTTTCTAACATGTATTTGTTGTTCTTTCATAATAAACTTTTTAAAGACAATGGAAATTATGTTGAAAATTGCATGTCTAACATGACTTTTTAAATATAAATTTATTTATTTTAATTGGAGGTTAATAACTTTACAATATTGTATTGGTTTTGCCATACATCAGCATGAATCTGCCACGGGTGTACACATGTTCCCCATCCTGAACCCCCCTCCTACCTCCCTCCCCATACCATCCCTCTGGGTCATCCTAGCAAAAGAGACACAGATATATAGAACAGTCTTTTGGACTCTGTGGGAGAGGGCGAGTGTGGGATGATTTGGGAGAATGGCATTGAAACATGTATAATATCATATATGAAACGAATCACAGTCAAGGTTCGATCATGATACAGGATGCTAACATGACTTTTCTAATTGACTTATTTTTGAAAATAGTTCAAACTGTATATTGTTTTTATAATTTATGTACTTGTCCCAAATTTCGTTTTACATTTTTTATTTTTTCAAGTTCTGTTTACATTTTAAATGCTAACATCATACTTCATTGCTAATGACATTTAGCCATATGAAGAAAGGAGGAAGGAAGTGAGGAAAGAAAGAAAAGAGAATAACAAGGAATAGTACCAGCCAACTGTTCTTGATAAAAACCAAACAGAAAATATGATCAACAGATAATATCTAATATATTAAACAAATTTTATGCCCACTTGTAACTTTTGTGAGGCCCTTTCTATGTCCCTGAGATTCATGAAAATAGCACATTTGTTCTCATGACTAAAACTACAAATGAAAACTCATTTTTTAGAAGACTTTTAGGCATAATAAATAATTCATTCATTTAATGCTGTTCTCTGGTATAAGTCCATATGTATAGTCTTTAGAATGAAAAAGCAGTTGAATTCATGTTTGTGATTACACAATCCTGATTAATTAAAGGATGCAATTACAGTGATTATACTTTTAATTGGTTATCATATACAAATGTGACAATTTTTCTCAGGAATGCCTATAGATGAATAAACAATGAAAGTGCACATCTTTTTCTCCAAAAACTATTCTCTGATAACAAAAGTTAATAGTTGAAGCCCTAACTCTAAAAATCAAGAAACTGTGACATTTCCCAAGAAGAAATCATTTCATTCTCTTTTTAACCTGCAATTCAACTGCTCTTTGATTTTTCCTTTCATTTAGAAACCTTCTTATTTTTGCTTCCTGATGATACATATGGTATGATAAACTTCTCCAAATTTTGCAGACTGCACAAAACTAATTTCTGACAATAACATGAGGACAATGATTGATATGAAACTTGGATAGGTGCAGTTCAGCCCAACTGTCTTCATTCTTGTTGCTAGATATGTGTCCTCTTCCTGCATCTTATATGGCAATTAGGCTTTGCTTTCTTCTCTGTGGGCCTCCCTGGTGGCTTAGACATTAAGAAATCTGCCGGCAATGCTGGGGACATGGGCTCAATTCCTGGGTTGGGAAGATCACCTGAAGAAGGGAATAGCAACCCAGTTCAGTATTCTTGCCTGGAAAATCACATGGACAGAAGAGCCTGGTGGGCTTCTAACGTCCATGGGGTTACAAAGTGTCAGACACAAGTGAGTGACTTTCACTTCCCTTTTCTCTCTAGCTCCTTTGTTGCCTGACTTCCTTATCACCCCTTCATCATCATCTCTCTAACCCAAGGATATAGACCTGCCTTTTGCCTCATTTCTCAAGGATCATACTCATCATTGAATCCATACTAATCAGATCATTTTTATGAATTTGTTGCCTTTTTTTTTTATAGGAACCGCAGATTTTACTTAGGATTCATAAAAATAAAGACTTCCCCTCCAGAAGAGTGAAAGTTTCAGGAACAGACATAAGAAAATTAATATATGGTCAGCTGAAACTTGTAGTACCTTCAAAAATATGACAGAATAAGGGCCAGCTGCTTTTTTTTTTTTTTACCAAGCTTGTGTAGACCAGCATTTAGTAAAATAACACAAAAAATAAAAAAATGAAAGCACTTATGGAACAGTTTATTTTTACCAGATCTACTTTTACATCTTTGCAGTATAAACTTCGCAATTCAGCTTAAATCCTTTCTGAAACAAGGCAAGGAAGAAATAAACAATTAATAACAAGTAATAATCTCATAAACTGCTTTAATTATTATATTTTTATTTTGAGCTATTTTTCTCCTTGGTTTTAGTGTTTCTCCTTCATTTACTTTGAAGAATTTAGTATGTTAATAAACACACAATTATTTATACAGGACCAAGAAAAAAACTTGTAAGATCTATTTTAAAACCTTTAGACTAATCTCCGGTATAATTATCAATAGGATCTTCTTAGAACCTTTTCTTACATGTTATACTTTTTTCTTATTATAATGCTCTGCTTTCATCTATATATATTATTAATAAAATTTTAAAATGGCAAATAGATGAAGAAACAGTGGAAACAATGACAGACTATTTTTTGGGGCTCCAAAATCAGTGTAGATGGTGACTGCAGCTATGAAATTAAAAGATTCTTGCTCCTTGGAAGAAAGTTATGACCATCCTAGACAGCATATTAAAAAGCAGAGACATTACTTTGCCAACAAAAGTCTGTCTAGTCAAAGCTATGGTTTTTCCAGTAGTCATGTATGGACGTGAGAGTTGGACTATAAAGAAGGCTGAGCACCGAAGAATTGTTGCTTTTGAACTGTGGTGTTGGAGAGGACCCTTGAGAGTCCCTTGGACTTCAGGGAGATCCAGCCAGTCCATCTTAAAGGAAATCAGTCCTGTATAATTCATTGGAAAGACTGATGCTAAAGCTGAAACTCAATTACTTTGGCCACTTGATGTGAAAAACTGGCTCATTTGAAAAGACCCTGATGCTGGGAAAGATTGAAGGCAAGAGGAGAAGGGGACGACAGAGGATGAGATGGTTAGATGACATCACTGACTCAATGGACATGAGTCTGAGTAAACTCCAGGAATTGGCAATGGACAGGGAGGCCTGGTGTGCTGCAGTCTGTGGGGTCACAAAGAGTCAGACATGACTGAGCAACTGAACTGAACTGATGATTTTTAAATATAGGTTATATTTGATTATGTTTTAATATATGAATTAAGTATATGAATTTTAAGAATCTTGTCTCAATTCTTTTGTAGACCTATTTTATTACTGTAGTCTTGATAAGTATTTAACTTTATGGCAGTTGGAACTTCATTTGATAGTTATCTGACTGACTCATGTGTTCCTTTCCCTAGATTGCCTGTGCAGTTTTTGCTGCCCTATTACATTTCTTCTTCTTGGCTGCCTTCACCTGGATGTTCCTGGAGGGAGTGCAGCTCTATATCATGCTGGTGGAGGTTTTTGAGAGTGAACATTCACGAAGGAAATACTTCTACCTGGTCGGCTATGGGATGCCTGCCCTCATTGTGGCTGTGTCAGCTGCTGTAGACTAAGGAGTTATGGAACTGACAAAGTGTGAGTTTATGTTTTCTATCCTTTTTTCCTTGCTTTTTAAATCTAGTTGAAATTTAAACTTTTAATTTTCTCAGAAACTAAGATCTTTATATCACCTTACAATAAATGACAGAACTACAGAAGCAAGTGAGAATAATTCAATTCATGGGTTATACTTTTGTTATGATGTAAAAAAAAAGAGATAATATTCTGAGATTCCACATCTACATCACAATCTTGAGTAACTGTAAAGGGACAATACTTTTAATATCTTTAAGAACATTGAGACTTTTGTCAAATCAAGAATTAGCTATGTTAAAGATGTATATTCAGAGGAGAGTGTAGTCTCTGACATTGAAACCTTGTTTCCTTCCTGACATATCAATTCTAGTCACTATAAAGTAACATATCATTAATAGAAAGGTGCAATGGCACCCCACTCCAGTATTCTTGCCTGGAAAGTCCCATGGACGGAGGAGCCTGGTAGGCTGCTGTCCATGGGGTCGCTAAGAGTCGGCACAACTGAGCAACTTCACTTTCGCGCTTTGGAGAAGGAAATGGCAACCTGCTCCAGTATTCTTGCCTGGAGAATCCCAGGGACAGAGGAGCCTAGTGGGCTGCCGTCTATGGGGTCGCACAGAGTCAGACATGACTGAAGCGACTTAGCAGCAGCAGCAGCAGACTTATAGGATCAGAGGCAACTTGTGGTTTCCCTCTTTTCCCTGGGTAGCTACTGGGGTCTAGTGATGACCTTTATTTGATACATACCTTCAAATTGGGGAGACATACCCATAGAGATGTTAAGCATACTTACAGAAAGAAATTCAGTGAAAAATATTCCTGTAATTCACATCATTATAATAACTGGGATCCTGAGAATTAGTTTTCATAGAAGAAAGTTTAGAAAGAAGAACAAGATAGATCTCCGATGAATACTCACATTTAAGACATAGATTGAGGAAGGAAAATAAAAATAGAGAAGGAAAATAGGTGAAAGAATAACGCCTCTGAACTATGGAGAAGTGAGAAAAAGTTTCAAGCTGTTGCTTTATGTCCAAGATAATGTAAGTAGGGTAAGCACGGAGGAAATATCATTTGTCCTATTTTGATAAAGTGCTAGAAACAAAAGCCAAATTGGAATATGTGAAGAGATAAGTCAGTGGCAATAGAGTCTTCATGTGTTATCTACAGCTTGAAAACATTTGATTGAGAAATAGTACAAATATTAATTTATGATAGCAGTGGTGAAGAATTTTTAAAAGTGAAGCTGCAAGAACGTCTAGGGTGTGAAGAATCAAGTTGGAAAGAGGAAATTAGTAGAGAGAAAGTTTCTTATGCCTCATTTGTATTCAACATATATAGGCTGAATGAAAAGGAAAGGTCCTAGGGGGATAGAAAAGCATAGATTAGACATAAGATGAGAAAAACCTTGATTCAGTACTGAAAATGGCCTTAGAATTCACCTAGTCCAAGGCATTAATTTTACAGATGAAAAAATCAGCAGCCAGGTAAATTGCCTTGCCCACGATGATAGAGGTAGTCAGTGGCAGACATGTAATGAAATAAGTCAGGTTTATTTCCACTAAAACTAGGATGTTTTTGAATTAGTCACATGACCCTTGTCTTCTGAGGTATGAAGAAAATAACAGATAAGATAAATTTGGAAGTGGAGGAATTTTTCCATCAAGTAGGAGATGCTAATCTTTGCTGAATGAATAGGTGAGGTCATGTTGAAAAGACAGGAGATTTGAAAAGCTTTGAAATGAGCACTATGGAAAATGTTTTAAGGAGCCAATTAGATATTAATAAAAAGATTTCCAAGCAATAGTGAAGGCTCAGATGAGGTTAGATAACATCAATTTATACAGAAGTTAATAAGCCAAATTTCATGACTTTCCACCAGCAGTCAGCAGCCTGAATATGCTAGCAATAAAGCAGCTCATTTCCCAGAAGAGAAGATTCAGGAGGGAATGACAAGAGGACTCCACAGTTACAAGGAGCATAGTTAAAACAGAATATGCTTTGGTGTAGAAGCACCAACATGTATTTAAACGAAGACCATATCACTTCTGTTGAATTTTTTATTGAGAACAGTGGCAGGCTACATAAAACCATTTGCCTAATATTGCTAGTAGTAATTATTTTTTAATCTAAACCTTATGAATTGTAGTCACATCTAAGGTCACTTTGTGTATCTCGGTGGCAATCATGGACCAGATTAGGATTAGATAAAAAATATTGTCTATATTTTGCTGTAAAGATATTTTAGGAGAGGAAAATTAGATAGATGATAGAATTTAATTTAAAATCTTTTATTGATATAATTTACATGCCATAAAGTTCACTCTTTTAAAGAATATGCTTCCATTGTTTTTAGTATATTCAGTGTTAGGCATCCATCACCACTATCTAATTTTAGAATATTTGTATCCTTTCTAAAAGAAACCCATTAGCAGACACTGCCCTTAAATCGTAGGATTTTATGTTTTAATTAGTATGTTTCCACTCTAATATATTAAATTGACTGAAATAGTTATTTGTTATCTATCTTTTCTTAGAATCAATACTATATATTCTCTTGTGACTTTGTTAAAGCCTTGGCTATCATTGCTTTAATTTCCTGCACCATACCTGGAACCTCTCATTTGCTGACATTATTACTTTGTAAGAATAGAGGCTAATTTATTTCCCAGGCACTGATTTGAAACAAGCCTTAATGATAATTCAGTTTCACCATTATGATTTTTCCCAAAATAAGGAGAAGTAAAACAGATACAGATAAAATAATAGATAAATGAAAGAAGTATAGAAGAGGTTAGGGAAAATTGTACTAACTCTATCACAGGTGGGCACAGAGCAGTTAGTGTCTCATTTTTATATTTTCAATAAATTGTCCAGAGAGAGACCTTCGAAATACATGGAAAAAATGTTTGACTTATCCCTTTGGGACTTCATCCAGCCCAGTGTCTATAGAGTTCTGTTTTGCTCTTTGAGGAAGCACATATTGAAAAAGAAATGTTATTCAGTGGACTGAAACAAACAGACCATGTTTTTGTAGGGAGTTAATCAAGATATCATTTAAAAATATATATATAAGCAAAGAATTTGTATACAACTAGATGAATTTCTGTATATAGAATTATGTATCTTATTGCTTATTATTAAATTTGTCTTTGTTGTCTGATTTCTGTTACTATTGCTTATTTCTTTTATTTCTAATGGCATTTTCTTCTTCCTGCTCATCATACTTAAATGTTTATTTGGGGTTTTTTTGCCAATGTTACCTCATTATGTGCTACATTGATGTTTTTAGTATAAATGTGTAAGTCCTCAGTCATAATAAACAGCAATTAGCCAGAAATCAAAGACTTATTGTCAGACTTTTTTTTTTTTTTGTAAATTGTCTTTAAAATTGATACAGTAAAATTTTTGTCTTAGAAATCTATTTTACTTATTTTTGGAATTTTATTATCATGCATTTTTACTTGTTAGCCTCAACTGCTTGATTACCTCTAAAATAAAACCATTGAATATATATTACAGTATTCCAAATAATAGGCTTCTCTTTCTTTTTTTCTCACCTTAGTGTTCTTAATGTATTTTATTATAGTAGCAATGAGGTTTTATTTCTGAAACCTTTAATAATAATAGCTTACATTTCTAAAAAGTACAGAATCATATCAATGGTAGGAGATAAAACTGGAGACAAAATTGTTTTTGTAGGTTAAATAAATGTTATTTTGATACAGATAGAGGTAACTATCATATTCCATCTGGCTGATGGATTATGATGTGTTTTTCTGTGAAAGTTATTGGGGTTGTTGAATTGATTATTATGTACAAAACTCATACTGACACACAAAGCATGCATGATTTGATTTTGAGAAGTTGCTTAGTTTGCCATCGATTTTCAAAGTTTATAAAAGAATCTCATTATTTCATGATAGTGTTTAATGAAATCTTTTAATCTGTGTTGACATTATTCTTGAGACATTAGAATTACATTTAGTCAGAATTATAAGATACTTACAAAATCAAATTAAAATTTCAATACAATTGTTTAAAAAAAACCCTCAGCTAGTAGACACAGGTCTAAATTGTTCTAACTATGGGATTTTTTTCCATTTCTCTCTTCTTTTATATTTTCCTTTAGTCTCTCTTATACTATTATTTGGAGCTTTCCCAGTGGCTCAGCAGTAAAGAATCCACCTGCAATGCAGGAGATGCAAGAGTCACCGGTTTGATCCCTGGTTCGGGAAGGTCTCTTGGAGGAGGGCATGGCAACCTGTTTCAGCATTCTTGCCTGGAGAATCCATGGACAGAGAAGCCTGGAGGGCTACAGTCCATAGGATCACACAGTGTCAGACATGACTAAAGCGACTTAGCATGCAGGCATGCATCCATATTATTATTTATATAGATATTCAGTGAAGCCATTGGGTATGATTCTGTCAAAAGATAAAAAGTCTGGCATTGACTTAATAATTCAAAGAGAACTGATGTGGAAATTCTGTAATAAATAGTTTGATTTTATGACCTGAAACTAATCAGTTCCTGTAAACTTTATTTACCTCAGTATTACCTCTCCAAATGGAAACTGTTTGAACAGTTAGTTTTTATTCAAAGGAAAAAAATGCATTTCTATTTTATAGCACTTTCCTTGAAATCTAACTTTAGGGCAGTAAAAGCAGTGGTTAAAGTGATGGGTAGATTGAAAAAGGGCTGGAATGAAGTAGGTTCCAATAGGAAGAGAAGGAAGAGTGCTGGGAAGTAGTAGTAAAGCTCAGAGAATAGCCCAGGAATTAAAGTGCAAGTTCAAAAATTGGTAAGAGGTTTCTGAAAGACGTTGATTAGGTCATGAACATTTATAATGGACCAGAACATCCTTGAGTTCTTGAAGCATAACTGAGCTCTTAAAGATAATTGAAATCAATTTTATGATCTGAAAATTATTATAAATCATCTATTAAGTCTTAGATTTGTCTTCCTAGTGAGCTTAACAACAGCTCTAAAAAGCGTGGTCTCTCCTCTGCTAGTTAAAATCCCCCCTCCAGTTTCTTTATTTCAGCTTCATTCTCTAACCTGCATAATCATTTGAATAGAAAACTATTATTGATTTTTAAAATACTGGATTATATTATCATTCAAGACGGAAGCCGGCCAAAGAACATTATACTTGATAGTATCTGAAAGTTATACGCATAGGTTTATTCAATACATTTACAATGTCTAAGCACTTCATCCTACTCGTAGAACATTATATATTCATCTGAAATATTTCTCTAATCATATTATTATATGTAAAATATTCCTACTTGTAATATTGCATTAACATGAAGCATTTACCTTATTGAATATATTGTTAACAGGCATGTTTGACTTTAAGTTGGCAAGGGGGAAATAATATAGATAATGAAGAAGTATTTATCATTGACATATATCAAGCTAATCATTCAATATATGTGTGAGGAGTGCTTGGTATGTTATATGTTATGTTGTTAAAGCCAAGAGCATGTTTTATATATGAATTACAGAGATTGAGGGCTTATTATATCATCATTTCATCACCCAGGAACCTGCATTGAGCATAAGATTATCACTGTCTGCAGTATATAAGAATTTAGCGTTCAGCATATTTTTTTTTTGTTTAAAGATTTAGCTATATCACAGAACATCAAGACTACTGTCTTGTGATTTAGAAAACGTAACTGATGTCAAATGTAGGACTTAACTTCTTACTGAAACCAAAGAAGTATAATAACTTATCAAGAGATCACTTTATAATTGCAAAGATGTAATATTTTTACTTGGGCAACCTGTGATGTATATGCAACATATACATTTCTCATCTAATCATTTAGAATTTATAATTGTCAACAAAACTTAGATTTTATTATTTTATATTTTGTGTATTAATTCTTTTTGAGAAAAACTAGGTTAAGGGACTTTGGAGTCAGGTAGACTAGAATCAAATTCAGGCACAACTAATTATGAGTGATGTGGCTGTGACCAAGTCAGTTTCACTTTCTAATTTGTAATATGAGGGTTATTATATAAGTACCTTGCAAAACTACTGCAATATTTGAAATTGTGTGTGTATGAGTAAATACATATGTATATGCATTGTGGGATATATGTGTATAAATATTTAATTATGTGTACATGTGGGCTTCCCTGGTAACTCAGTGGTAAAGAATTTTCCTGCCAGTTCAGGAGATGCAAGTTTGATCCCTGGGTCAAAGGTTCCCCTGGAGAAGTGTTCTTCCAGTATTCTTCCCTGGGAAATCCCATGGACAGAATAACCCGGCAGGCTGCAATCCATGGGGTCTCAAAAGAGTCAAACATGACTTAGTGGCTAGACAACAACAGCAACAAATGAGTGTATGTAAAATATCTGGCATATATAAATATTTATTAAAACAGAAGTAGTATCATTACTGGTGCTATTATTCAACTGGGATACAAACTATGATTAGCAACATAGTTTTAATTGCAAAATAAATTTTATTAAAAGCATCCATTTATAAAAGTAACGATTGCAGTTCTTATGCTACTGCCTCCTGTTAGTCTAAGCAACATGGGACTATAGGGATTATTCCAACATTTACTATTAATAAATTATAATAGCACTTTTCTTAACTTTGTAGTCCACCATAAAGTTATAGGATGTATTTTGCTGAAGAAATAATGAAACACTTATTTTAAAAAAATAAGTGCATATTGGGTAGATGAAGACAACATAACCTATATTTGGTGTAAGAGATTATCAGATGCAAAAGTGGAGCTGAACTACAAATGCTAGTCTGGAGTACCAGTGGATCACATTCTATTCCTACATCACTCTGCCAATCTATTTTCCAGTTTATGCACTTGCAAAGTATTTCAAGTTTAGAGGGAACAGTGTATTGTGATATAAGTTACATTAAAACATCCTTAAGCAGGTGTATTATTCAGTAAGCTTAGAACTAGATTTATGTTTTAGGTATATATCTGTCCTTTTTCCTCTTCTCTCCTTTCTTCCCTCAATTCTCCTTATTTCTTCTTTTCTCTCTCAATCTTGCCAGATATATGTAGTACAAATATACAGAGATCTGCATATGTTACAGAGAAAAGACAAATATGTAGTTTACAAACTTTCATAACAACCTGATAGATGAGACCATATAAAGTTCATGATCTACCAGTAGCGAAGATTGTTTACTGGTTACATTTAATACTCATCAAGGACAGTTTTGTCTGTGATTTAGAGTGTGCAGAAAATGAAGCAAATACCATTGTTAATTTATACTACTTCAAAAAAATGGTTCATAGTTGGATGTCCACTTTGATAAGAGTGAATAAACAGGCAAAAAAATACAGTGCACCATGGCCTCTTAATTAAGCAGCACTGTATTAAACATGGTAACTTTGAATAAGGAACTGCACTAATGTAGTGTTTCTGGTATCTAAACACATTATAAGTCATATGTTTTTGGTAACATTTATATATATTGGGCAATTGGTTTTACCATTTTTCTAAACACAGAATCATTCATGTCTCTGTGTGTGTTTATTAATTTATTTTTTATTAAAGGATAATTGCTTTACAGAATGTTGCTGTTTTCTATTAAACTCAACATGAATCAGCCATAGGTATACATATATCTCCTCCCTTTTGGAACTCCATCCCGTCTCCCTCCCCATCCCACTCCTCTAGGTTGTTACAGAGACCCTGTTTGAGTTTCCTGAGCCATAGAGCAAATTCCCAAATTCCCGTTGGCTATCTATTTTACATATGGTCATGTAAGTTTCCATGTTTCTCTTTCCATACATCTCACCCTCTCCTCCCCTCCCTTTGCCCAGTGTCCGTAAGTCTATTCTCTACATCTGTTTCTTCACTGTTGCCCTGTAAATAAATTCTTCAGTACCATTTTTCTAGTGAAAGAAGGGCTTCCCTCATAGCTCAGTTGGTAATGAATCTGCCTGCCATGCAGGAGACTCTGTTCGATTCCTGAGTCAGGAAAATCCCCTGGAGAAGGGAAAAGCTACCCACTCCAGTATTCTGGCCTGGAGAAGTCCATGGACTGTATAGTAAATGGGGTTGCAAAGAGTAAAAGAAAAACAGTGAGGAATATTTTAGTAAAAGAGAATTAGCTTTAGAAGTATGGTTTTCTATGGTCTTATTTTGAGAAATGATTTGTTTCATTATTTTTATTTTTCTGTTTTCTGAGTAAACTTTAAGGTAGTACTTGCTGGATTGGTAATTGATATTTTTATGTGAGACTGATCCAGATATCAATACCTTTCTTATCACCTAATTTGCAAATGTTTCTTATATTTTGGAAGAAGACAATTCTAGAAGAGAATGATAATTTAGCCATGTACATTAGCATTACTTCTTTAGCATATTAAACCAATAAACTTGAATTAATATAGTAAGACTTTTTCAAATATTTAGCAATATATGCTGATTTTATAATTTTTTAAAATTGCTACAAAAAAAAATTTGATGACATCTTTGTATGGGAACATGGGAGGAAAAGTCAAAGTTTATGGTTTGTGACAAGTTCTCTTTTGATTACAGGATATATCTGGTCTTACAAAGTTTTCCAAACTTGAGTCAAATAAGCATGTTGTGTCATCAGAATACATTTGCTCTTTCAACAGCGGGTTATCTCTCTTGTTATATGGCACCCCATTCCAGTACTCTTGCCTGGAAAATCCCATGGACAGAGGAGCCTGGTAGGCTGCAGTCCATGCGGTTGCTAAGAGTTGGACACAACTGAGCAACTTCACTTTGACTTTTCACTTTCATGCATTGGAGAAGGAAATGGCAGCCCACTCCAGTGTTCTTGCCTGGAGATTCCCAGGGATGGGGGTGCCTGGTAGGCTGCCATCTATGGGGTTGCACAGAGTCGGACACAACTGAAGTGACTTAGCAGCAGCATAGTACTGCTATAAACCAAATGTATAGATTATATGTAAATGACAGAAGTTCGTTAGAAAAGAATTGATATAATCTTAAAAATTAAACAAAAGTGGCTTCCTGGTGGCTCAGATGGTAAAGAATCTGCCTGCAATGCAGGAGACCTGGGTTTAGTCCCTGAGTTGGGAGGATCCCCTGGAGGAAGGCATTGCAACCCACTCCTTGCCACTATTCTTGCCTAGAGAATTCCCGTGGACGAAGGAGCCTGGTTGGCTACAGTCCATGGGGTCAAAAGAGATGGACATGATTGAGTGACTAAGTACAAAATTAACAATTTCACGAATTAAATGATGCCTAGTGAATAAAGGAAATTTTCAGATAAATCATATTTTTCAGTGGCAGATCTATGCAGTCATTTGCAAACTAGACTTTACTGTGTTTAGTGCAATAAATTGTTCCTTTAACATTTGTCTTCCCTTAATTAATGGTTTTACATTATATCTAAGTGACATTGAATTGTCTAGACTTGTGGAATACTATGAGGTGGATTGTATGTGTCCAGGCATGTAAAACATCCACATAATACAGTTGGCCTTCCAGATCCATGGGTTCAGCATCTGTGAATATGGAGGACAACTGTAAGGGACCTGAGCATCTGTGGATTGAGGGTTTGGGGTCCTAGAACCAATTCCCATGGATACTGAGGGATGTCTGTATTCTCCCTGACCTTAAAGCCAGGGTGAATTCTTTCAACACTGGCATAGGAAACTCAGGGCACAAATCACACAAACTTCTGAGATAGTTAATGAGAAAGAGAAGAAATACAGAAACTTTTGAGAAAGCCAGCGTGCAGCCAGAAACAGCAGGTATGGCCATATGGCAATTGAATTAGAAAAGGAATTCTTGCCACGTTGCCTTCCAGAAGATAGTCAGGCCCAGGCAGCCCTTAGGGATGGATGATTTATTCGGCACATGTTAAGTCTTTCATATTGCCTCATTCGCTGTTTAGTTCTCCAGGGAATTTAAATCTATTGTACTGAATAGATATTGAAGAATTTTCTTTCAAAACAAAAAACAAAACACTTATACAGTAATTTCACTTATACCAGATAGATATTGAAGAATTTTTTTACCCCCCTCCCCAAAGAAAACTTCTAAAGTAATTTCACTTCTACATTTAGAGATCACGACTGAGCGACTGAACTGAACTGAACTGAACTGATGCCAAAAGCACATCTATTTCCAAACAAAGCATTTGTTAAGTAGAGACATTTTTTTCAAAAAAGTATAAAAGTTTTGTAAGACTAAAATTTGTGATGTTATTTTAACAATACATTTGGTGAGATTATTTAAAGATTTTAAAATTTCCTACTTAATCCAAGATACTCTGCAATATTGTAATTAAAATTACTCGTATAAGAACTACTTAACCTGTAGAGTAACTGTTTTCAGAAATCCTCAAAATACATTTCCCTTTGAAAACAATTTGCAGAGAATGTGTTTTGATTCTCAGATTAACTCTCAAAAACTTGTTTGACCTACACATGAACAGGGGCTGTACTAATAACAGTCATTCTTAAATGTGCTGTTAGAATATCATGCTGCTATAATTTCAGAGGGCTTCACTGGTAACTCAGATGGTAAAGTATCTGCCTGCAATGCAGGAGACCTGGGTTCAATCCCTGGGTTGGGAAGACCCCTTAGAGAAGGAAATAGCAACCCTCTCCAGTATTCTTGCCTGGAGAATCCCATGGACAGAGGAGCCTGGCTTTTTAGCAGCATTCTTGGACTCTGTGTCTGTGTATGTGTGTGTGTGTGTGCGCGCGCGTGTGCTTACCTATGTTTTAATCTGGGAAAATGTTCATGCTTTGTCCTTTATTGATCTTAATTTGTGGGAAAATATAATCCTTGTTGAAAACCCTGCAAGACTCATAGATATTTCCTCTGCTTTGGTCTCCTGGCAACACACGAACTCATTATTAGAGGGGTAACAAAGTAGCCTACAGTCAGAATGAAGACAGTGTTCGTATTTCAACTGTTGAGTTCTCTGGTTTGTTTCTGCTTATTGCCAGTACCACACTTTTATTTTTCCATGGCCAAACTTTGTTAACAACAGCACAACAAAAAGATTACTAAGTACTCAGACAAATTAATGGCTAGTAGTTTGAGTATTGATTGCTTCTCTAACATTTTTTCAAATATGATTATTATGCTTATTGTGAATGAAGAAAAATTATGTAAAAATGTGAGCTTGTAGTCAGTTTCTCATTGGACTGCAAATATATCCCAATGTAAATTATTTCACAAATATTTTACTTTATAGAATAAGGCCAAATTTCTTGTTTTATAATCAGGTTTTTTCGGGGCATTTGGTTATTTCTTTACTTAGAAAATCTAACTTTTAACCTTTATAAAAAATTTAAGTTACTTAAAAGTAAAAAGAAAAAGAAATAGTAAACCTCATTGGCTCTATTGCTCAGATGATAAAACTGTTAGAATTTTGGCAGGTAACTGTCAGTAATTTAAAAAACGAAGCATATAGCTAACGCCTCTTTTGTGCACTTCTAGTCCTCTGTACGGAGTAGGCAATGGCACCCCACTTCACTACTCTTGCCTGGAAAATCCCATGGACAGAGGAGCCTGGGGGGCTACAGTCCATGGGGTCGCTTAGAGTCAGGCACAACTGAGCGACTTCACTTTGACTTTTCACTTTCATGCATTGGATAAGGAAATGGCAACCCACTCCAGTGTTCTTGCCTGGAGAATCCCAGGGACAGGGGAGGCTGGTGGACTGCCGTCTATGGGGCTGCACAGTCGGACACGACTGAAGCGACTTAGCAGTAGTCCTCTGTACACTCAAATGAGAGGCAATCACTAACCTGAGTTTGGTGGTTTATCCCAATTAACTTAAAAAATTGCATTCATATATATATATATATATATCTGTCAAAAATATGAATATGATAGTTCATATAGATATGTCACTTTAGTTTTTCACTGAATTGTTACTGTGACCTATTTTACTGACATATAAAGACCCTCCCTGTTCACTACTTTATAACATTTCATCACATGAATAGAAATTTTTTTTTTATTTCTTGCTATATTGACATATATAAATTTCTTCATAGCTTTTCTGTTTTTCCATTATTGTTGAGATTTAATGAGTAGTTTCATAATGAGAAATATCTACATACTTCAGACAACATGCATGTTGTTTTAGAACGCTTAGCACACCACTGAACTATTTTTCAGTTTTTTTTTAATTATGCTTCAAATATATCCAAATGGCAAATAATTTAAGATATGATTTTTAACATTAAAGGTAATTTATTCAAGATTTACGTTAATCTTTCTATAACTAGTCACTTCCATTTTGTCTTCCTGTCATCCTGAAGAAAGAAAATGTAATTTCCCAAAGGCTTTAAGAATTGGGGGAGTATTAAATGTAGCTGAAATTAAGTGATTAATAATTTACTTTTGGGTCATGAATCAACTTCATGGGTTGCTAAGGGTCATTTGCAACCTCAGAAGCACTAGCAGTAACAATGCACTTTTTAAGACTCAAGAACTCTCAAAGATTGGCTGCCCAACCTAATTAAACTTCAATCTTCTGATACCAAATTTTTTTCTTCTTTGTACTGAATTTCCTCAGATCTTCTTGACAGGAAAATGTCACTTTACCTGACGGCTGATAGGCAGGTTATGTAGCACCATAATTGGAGAGAAAAGGATAGCTTAAAGCTACTCGACTTAATGGCTATATGTATGGCTCTTTCTTTCTTTTTTCTTAAGATTTCTGTGACAGACACAAAAGGCCCCAGCAAATAGGCCCAGTGCCATTTATTCCTGCTTCCTCCAGGGGTAATTATCTTATTCCATCAATAGTGCTGTCAGAAATTGGGCACATAATTCAGCATTTAAATGAAAAAGCAATGTAGTATTTCCTGTCTCCCAGTGGAATGCTTTGCAGCTCACATTCTTCTCTGTCACTCGCTCACTCTTGATGTATGTTCCATAGCCAGTCCTTGAATGCCTTCTCTCCCTGTGTTTCATTGCAGATGTTGGCTCCGACTTGACACCTACTTCATTTGGAGTTTTATAGGACCAGCGACCTTGATAATTATGGTAAGAACTCCTAATTAACTATGTGTTTCCCAGGTCAAGAAATAAAACTTTCACTCTCCCTGTGCTGACTATCTTTAATTTACATAGATTAATTTGGGGGTAAGCATGTATTTATTTGACCCTAAATAACTCAAGCAATTAGACACTCATTAGTCTACTTTTATATTGTAAAATGCTTAATCAAAACCCTCGGGAGCAGAAAACATACATTTGCACAAGTTTATGCAGTTCTGTAGCTCCTCAAGAACCTGTCTAGCATAATCCATTTAGTTTTATAGGTTTTAAACAGTGATGACTTTGTTTGACAGTAATACATTTTCTTTTTCATTTGGATAATTTGAACTATGAATGGAATCAAATTGGAAATGTGGCAAAAAAATAAATAAATAACTTTCCTGTCCCTTCCAATTCTGTTTTTATATAAAGTTCAAAAACTTTACAATTTAAAAGAATTTTACTTGAGATTGACAAGTAAGTTAGGTAAACATTCTGGAATCATGCTTTCTTTTTTATTTTTAAGTGCATAATATCTTTCAAATATGAATTGTTTATCCTAATTTAGATACTGTTGTTGGTATCATTATTTATATGCTTATCATTTTAAAATACAAGGTTGCCCCAAATTCTGAAGTATAAACAAAGCAGATAACAAGGACATTTTAACAAGTGATTTATTTTAATTCCAGTCATGTGCTCTTTCTTGGTCCAGTGATATAACAATGTCATTGGGGGTGCCCACTACTTTAATTCTAATTTGTTGTAGCATGAGAATTTAACCAGCATTTTATAACCCTTTTGATCTAGCTACTTACAAATATTATGATTTTGAATATTAGTTTTGTAATGCAGCATTTGAATAATAAGTTAAGGTCCATGTTTGGAGGGTGGATATAATATCAACCTGGAATAGGTATTGTCTTTTTTATAAACATACACTTGACTCTGAGTTGTTTTATAGTTTCTACAGCATCATTCTAACTGCTGCTGATTTTCTATTTGCATTTGGCATATCAATGCTTTGTAATCCTTTGGTATCTCAAGTTTCCAAACTGCCTTTACAAAAAGACTAGATGATTATCTGTGATCCAATTATTTTATGAGAGCTAATTTCCCAGAACAACTCATCTGTCATAGAAAATCCACTTACTGTTTTTTTTTTTTTTCTACTCCAGTTATGCTACATAACAGTACCTTTTACATTCCAGCTTAATGTAATCTTCCTTGGGATTGCTTTATATAAAATGTTTCATCACACTGCCATTCTGAAACCTGATCTGGCTGTCTTGATAATATCAAGTAAGTAACTTTTCTTTTGCTTTTCTTCAGTCTACTTTACCTTGGTACACTAAACTATTCAAGCTTTTAATTGTATTGAGATTTTTATGACAAAATGATAAAGATCAATGTGTTTTCTTTGCTGAATAAGATCATTTACTGACTACTTAGGTGACTTGATCTGCCTGAAAATAAGTATAGTGAAGCTTTGTCTTCAAAAAAACTTTTCTTCTCCTAAATTCTAATTTAAAAAACTTTAAATTTTTATTGAAAGTGTGTTAGTCTCTCAGTCATGCCTGACTCTTTGTGACCCCATGATCTTCCCAACCTAGGGATCAAACCCGGGTTTCCTACACTGTAGTGAGATTCTTTACCAACTCAGCTACCAGGGAAGACCAAGTTTTTATTAGACGCATTTATTTATTTTGTCCAGGAAGCAAATATATAGTTACTATATTGAGCAGACCCTTGTTTCGTAGAGCAATAGCCACACCAGTGCTCAACATTCCATCTCTTACTTCAGAGCAGTGGGAAGAGAGCAAGATGGTGCCACCTGCAAGTACCAAAGGAGGGTGTTTACCTTACAGGGGAGGAACCCAGAAATTATTAATCTGGGTGTTTACAAAGGAATTCTTATACTGCTACCCTTCTGTCCTCCTGAGAGAGAAAGAGAAACTTCACATCTCCCTAATGTAAAATCCTATGGTATACAAATGTAAGGTTCCAGATTTTACTTTCTTTGAAATGTTAACAAATCTCTTGGGAAGTAAATACCACCAGAAGACTCTCACTATGCGATCATCTTTTAACTCTCCCTTTAACCAAAATCTGCTTTTTTATGTTAAAAAAAATCTGAAATATGCAGAGATAAGAAAATATCCACATTCCTTTCCTCCCTAGTAGCACTTCTTTTATGTATACACAAAAAGAATCCAATTTACATTTTCTGGGAAAAAAAAAAAAGTTCTTTAGTATAACCGAGAACTTTGTCTTATTCCCTGAAAGGCTGTGACATTTGAGAAGAATAGTGTGGAGATGTACTTTAGTCATTAACATATAGTCTGTATTAAGTAGCTTTTGTATGTGATTGCCTATGCTATGTGTAAACTGGTTAAATGTTTTTATTTAAATGAATATACTTTCCGAGTTTTAATGAGGTTGCCTGCACTTTTGTGTGCTACTGACATTCTCCTTGAACTATCTCAGATAGCAGCTCTGTCACCCATTTCTCATCTATTTACATTTAGCACCTGACATAGTTCCTTAGTAAGCCCTCAATGTGTTTTCAGAATAAAGTAATGCATTAAAGACTGTAGTGACAAAAGTGCGTTGAAATTAAGTGCTTAATTTGGTTTAAGGAATCTTCCATCTATAACACTTGAAAAAGTAGCTAAAGGGTTAGAAAAATAAAAATATAATGGAGCAGACTAGAACTTATCTACTGTGAGTAATAGTCTTTTGTAGTTTAATATTACTTAGTTGAATCATTACACTTTTGAATTATGTACAACTAGACTGCCCTTCTAAAATGTCTTTATAGTTCCTTGGACTCTTTGTTCCTAATGGTATTGAATTTAGATCAATTATTTAGGCACATAAAATATAACTTCTTTATCTTAGCATATTTGTACTCACTTTCGTATAAATTATATCTTTATATGTACCTTTATGTAATATAAAAATGCATTAAATATTTTATTATCATTTTGTTACATTTTAAAGTACTATCAGAAATAAGTGAATAACACTTTGATATTTATGTGATATCTTTTACCAAATTAAAATTTTTAGAAATGTCTTAAACTTAGTACAGTCACATATTTTAAAATATATATTTGTTTTCTCATTATTCATATGTATTTCTTTAGGTAATATGAATCTCTGTGATATTACTAATTAGAAAAACAAGAACACAAAAGCAGTAATTACATGTAATAGTATAGATGGCATCAAATTTTATATTATGAAGCAAAATGAAGCCTTAAATGATGCTGTCTTGATTTGAATTCTGTATAAATTCCTTTATAGTTTACAGTCTTTGGAAACTTGAGCCTTTCTCTCTTGTTTAAAATGGGTATAATAATGAAGCATCAGTTCAGTTCAGTTCAGTCGCTTAATCGTGTCCGACCCTTTGCGACCCCATGAATCGCAGCACGCCAGGCCTCCCTGTCCATCAAATGAGCCATCAAATGAGCAGAGTAATGTTATCAGGAATGTAATGATGTAATGATGATGGTTTTTAAGGAAAAGTTAATAAAGTACAAGGAGATAAATAAGGTAGCTGTTATAAAGAATATAGAGGGTAGTTTGAAGAAGGAAAGATTTGCATATGGATATGCTGATAGGAAAGAACCAGTTTAAAAGTGGTTAGAAATAGAGAAAAGGGAATACGTGCTATAACCATGATCCAAGGAACTGAGGGGAATGGGATCCAGAATGCTGCTAAGTCACTTCAGTCGTGTCTGACTCTGTGCGACCCCATAGACGGCAGCCCACCAAGCTCCCCCGTTCCTGGGATTCTCCAGGCAAGAACACTGGAGTGGGTTGCCATTTCCTTCTCCAAAGCATGAAAGTGAAACGTGAAAGTGAAGTCGCTCAGTCGTGTCTGACTCTTAGCGACCCTATGGACTGCAGTCTTCCAGGCTCCTCCATCCAGGAGTTTTCCAAGCAAGAGTACTGGAGTGGGGTGCCATTGCCTTCTCCAGAGATCCAGAATAGTGGGACGGTAATTCCACTTCATTCGATTTCATGAGACACTTTTGTACTGAGATACCATAAACCAGCTAGGGGAATTCTTTTCTACTCAGAATGGTTAAAATAGTTAATAGGTGTGATGTACATATGTGGTAGAACCAGAGTGGAACAGTAAATTGAGGAATTTCTGTCTATTCTCCTCTACAAAGTAAGCAAAATGGTTATCCACAGGTTATGAGGACATGTGGGAGAGAGAAAATTAAGAAGTCTCAAGAAAATATTTCTTAGAACTTCATAGAATTTGAAGAACATTTTATTTCATTCAAAATATGTTAACTATTTAATAGGTGCTTGTAAAAAAAATCACCAGGCATAATTAAAAGGAAAAAAAAGAATTTAAGAAAAAGCAAAACATAAAATCTGGCATCCTTTTTGTTTTTAGTAAAAATAAGGATCTGTATAATATAAATTTTTAAGTGGTATGGGTGATATGAGGGTATTTATTTTAAAGGCATAGATGATTTATTTGGAAAATCTTTTTTAGTATGGAGAGAGGGCATAAAAATATATGTTTTATTATGTTTTGTTTTGTAAAGTAATGAATAAGATCCACCACCTTACACAGTTTGCTGAGAAAATAAGCTCACCATATAAGGCCTTCTGCCAGACAGTGTCTTTCTAAAACCATTCATTCATTCATTTATTAAATATGTGTTACTTTTATTATATATGTTGTTTCACAGAGAAGAAATATCTTCTTTATCCAAAATTTGTTGCTTCTTCCCATATTCACTACCACCACTTCCTTTTATGCCACAGTGAACTTCTGCAAAGCTGCTTCAATGGTCTTCTGACATTTTCCCCACATTGATTCTTACCCTTGCCTTCATTAGCTAGAATGATCTCTTAAAAAGTTTAAATCTGATCATGCACCTCTCTGGGTAAAACTCATCAGCGGTTTCCTGTTACTCTAACACCGAAGTCCAAACTTCCTACCATGGAATAAAGCAATTAATGAATTATCAGCACAAAAGTAATTTTTATATTGCTGAAGTATTATGACATGTATAACTTTAATTTTTGAGGAACATTTATAGCACTTGTGACATTTACCTTAGAAATAAAAATTAATCATTTCTATAGTTATCAATTACTTGTATTGTTGAAAAAACTATTTAACAGCATCACATTGACTTTGAATAATAAAAATAAATAATAGGAATTTTTAGGGTAAAGAAAGAAAATTGGTGCCCATATGGAGAGAAAAAGAATCTGCTAGATTTCCCTTTTCTATATCTCTCCCTTTGCCCTTTTCCAGGGACAGATGTCTTCTGCATCCAGACTTCTTATCTTGACCTAGTCCTGTTTGCCAATTTCTGGTATCTCACCTTCTTATGGTTTTGCATGAGTGATGGATTGGCAAACACAATGTCAGATAGTTTAAAGAAACAGTTTTCACTTTCCTTCCTTCCTCCCTGTGCTCTGATTCCTAAGGGAAGGTACAGTGCTGAAGAGAAACAACAACTCATGTTATGCACAATTTCAATTTGAATTGGTTATATGATCTCACAAGTTACATCATGGCTCTAAAGTCTTAGTATCTCCTCAGAATTAGGAATAATTGATTCTGCTTTAGTTTTGTTATAATTAAAACTATCATATATATAAAGAATACAACACATAATTTAGTGTTCATATAGGATGGTTTGATTATTTTTAACCAATCTATGTGGAAATACATTTCTGCCTTTCGTTCTTAGTGTTTTCCTTAGTGAAATTTGCTCGTTCTACTATCGAAATCTCATGAGAATTTGACTGGCTTTGTTTCTCATGTAGAACTGGCCTGATATTATTTTCTTTTTTTTTTTTTTTCTTCTTCTTTTAAGGCAAAAGTTATCCTATTATGAAAGAATTGGCTCCAGGAGTGAAATGTTCATCTGATGAATAAGTAGCAAGTTCTGTAGTTAGTTTTAAATTAGGGGGGAAAAGAAGTGTCTCAGTGAACTTGGATATCTGCCACACATAAAGAAAACTAAGAAGGCTTCTGAGTAGCTTCAGGGATGAATAAAAAAATGTTGTACCTTACCGGTATCCATAGTAACTTACTTATTCCTTAACGAGGTAATTTTTGCTTTGTACTATATTTCTAGATATTTGTAGAAATAATTAAGTCATTTACCTTTGCTAGTACTACATTAGTACTTCATGGAGTTAAGTGTGGTTCGGTTCAGTTTAGTTCAGTTCAGTTGCTCAGTCGTGTCCGATTCTTTGCGACTCCGTGAATCGCAGCACGCCAGGGCTCCCTGTCCATCACCAGCTGCCAGAGTTCACTCAAACTCACGTCCATCGGGTCAGTGATGCCATCCAGCCATCTCATCCTCTGTCATCCCCTTCTCCTCCTGCCCCCAATCCCT
>SJXQ01004569.1:0-22490 GCA_006408695.1 Aepyceros melampus
TTCTGACTTTAGGGGAAATGCTTTCAATTTTTCATCATTGAGGATAATGTTTGCTGTGGGTTTGTCATATATAGCTTTTTATTATGTTGAGGTATGTTCCTTCTAAGAATACTCACTACACTGTAAACTGGAAAAGTAGAGCGTGAAATTTTTGATTTTGTATTGAGGAATATGTTGGAAATTTGCAAGGTATTCAAGGTTAGAGAAGGGTATTCTAGACAAAGAGAAAAGGCTAAACATAGGACCATATCATGGTAAGACACACTCTCTAAGTCAGTATAGCATAGCCATTCAACAAAGCATCCTGACTTGGAACCTAGCCTTGATGGTAAGAAAATGCTGCTTTCAGCTGCTGTGTGATTTAGAGTCTATTACATTATCAAAATTATTTTCAATTCAACTGATGCTTCTATCAGTCTCACTTTTAAGTAAATGCTATCTAAAACTATCTTTTCAATCATTGATACTATAGAAAACTATACCAAGATAAAGTAAAAATAGAGAAGCAAAGTCTTTCATCTCATCATTATCATCACCATCACCATCAATTTATTTTGTTTATTATTTAGGGGTTTATTTTTATTTTTTAAATATAAATTTATTTATTTTAATTGGAGGCTAATAACTTTACAATATTGTATTGGTTTTGCCATCCATGAACATGAATCTGCCACGAGGGTACACCTGTTCCCCATCTTGAACCCCCCCACCTCCCTCCCCAGACCATCCCTCTGGGTCATCCCAGTGTATCAGCCCCAAGCATCCTGTATCATGCATTGAACCTGGACTGGCGATTCATTTCACATGACATTATATATATTTCAATGCCATTGTCTCAAATCATCCTACCCTCACCCTCTCCCACAGAGTCCAAAAGACTGTTCTATACATCTATGTCTCTTTTGCTGTCTCGCATACAGGGTTATCATTACCATCTTTCTAAATTCCATACATATGCATTAGTATACTGTATTGGTGTTTTTCTTTCTGGCTTACTTTACTCTGTATAATAGGCTCCAGTTCATCCACCTCATTAGAACTGATTCAAATGTATTCTTTTTAATGGCTGAGTAATACTCCATTGTGTATATGCACCACAGCTTTCTTATCCATTTGTCTGCTGATGGACATCTAGACTGCTTCCATGTCCTGGATATTATAAACAGTGCTGCAATGAACACTGGGGTACACGTGTCTCATTAAATTCTGGTTTCCTTGGTGTATATGCCCAGCAGTGGGATTGCTGGGTCATAAGGCAGTTCTATTTGCAATTTTTTAAGGAATCTCCACACTGTTCTCCATACTGTCTGTACTAGTTTGCATTCCCACCAACAGTGTAAGGGGATTCCCTTTTCTCCATACCATCTCCAGCATTTATTGCTTGTAGACTTTGGATAGCAGCCATTCTGACTGGTGTGAAATGGTACCTCACTGTGGTTTTGATTTGCATTTCTCTAACAACAGACTGGTTCCAAATAGGAAAAGGAGTCCGTCAAGGCTGTATATTGTCACCCTGCTTATTTAACTTACATGCAGAGTACATCATGAGAAACGCTGGACTGGAAGAAACACAAGCTAGAATCAAGATTGCCGGGAGAAATATCAATAACCTCAGATATGCAGATGACACCATCCTTATGGCAGAAAGTGAAGAGGAACTAAAAAGCCTCTTGATGAAAGTAAAAGAGGAGAGTAAAAAAAAGTTGGCTTAAAGCTCAACATTCAGAAAACAAAGATCTTGGTAACTGGTCCCATCACCTCATGGGAAATAGATGGGGAAACAGTAGAAACAGTGTCAGACTTTATTTTTTTGGGCTCCAAAATCACTGCAGATGGTGACTGGAGCCATGAAATTAAAAGACACTTACTCCTTTGAAGAACAGTGATGAGCAACCGAGATAGTATATTCAAAAGCAGAGACATTACTTTGCTGACTAAGGTCCGTCTAGTCAAGGCTATGGTTTTTCCTGTGGTCATGTATGGATGTGAGAGTTGGACTGTGAAGAAGGTGAGTGCCTAAGAATTGATGTTTTTGAACTGTGGTGTTGGAGAAGAGTCTTGAGAGTCCCTTGGACTACAAGGAGATCCAACCAGTCCATTCTGAAGGAGATCAGTCCTGGGATTTTATATTCAAAAGCAGAGACATTACTTTGCTGACTAAGGTCCGTCTAGTCAAGGCTATGGTTTTTCCTGTGGTCATGTATGGATGTGAGAGTTGGACTGTGAAGAAGGTGAGTGCCTAAGAATTGATGTTTTTGAACTGTGGTGTTGGAGAAGAGTCTTGAGAGTCCCTTGGACTACAAGGAGATCCAACCAGTCCATTCTGAAGGAGATCAGTCCTGGGATTTCTTTGGAAGGAATGATGCTGAAGCTGAAGCTCCAGTACTTTGGCCACCTCATGCGAAGAGTTGACTCATTGGAAAAGACTCTGATGCTGGGAAGGATTGGGGGCAGGAGGAGAAGGGGACGACAGAAGATGAGATGGCTGGATGGCATCACAGACTCAATGGATGTGAGTCTGCGTGAGCTCCGGGAGATGGTGATGGACAGGGAGGACTGGCATGCTTCGATTCATGGGGTCGCAAAGAGTCAGACACGACTGAGCAACTTAACTAAACTGAACTGATAATGAGTGATTTGAACATATTTTCATGTGTTTGTTAGCCATCTGTATGTCTTCTTCGGAGAAATGTCTGTTTAGTTCTTTGACCCATTTTTTGATTGGGTTGTTTATTTTTCTGGAATTGAGCTGCAAGAGTTGCTTGTATGTTTTTGAGATTAGTTGTTTGTCAGTTGCTTCATTTGCTATTATTTTCTCCCATTCTGAAGGCTGTCTTTTCACCTTGCTTATAGTTTCCTTTGTTGCATCACCATCAATTTAAATGATCCAGAGTAGCTCAGTTTACTTTGACTTACAAAGCCCAAAGCACCTTGCAGGCTCTGCCAAAACAGACAAGAAATTTATACTTCTAATTCAATGGGTAGCTGGTGTTTCTGAATTCCCTCATAACCTTTATATACCAATTATCACTCCCAACTTTCCGGTTTGAACCATCATTTTCTATCCTCCTCAGTCAGTCCTGTCATCTCTACCCCATCTTTTTCATAATTCCCAATTTCCTTTTATGAAGTAGTTCTTCCTAATTTCTCAGCTCCTTCTCAACAATAGCCAGTAGCACCAGCATCTTAAGGCAGATAATAGAGAACTGGGAGGTTGCTTTTGTGCTGCTGTGTGACAGAGCATTTATTACATTTAACTGAGCTGACTAGTCCAGAGAATAGATTAGAGGTTGGTTGTCATACCAAAGTTTAGGTTCTGAAGTATTTTCTCTTCTTGTAGGAGTGTTTTACCTGAATTTCTCTGTGATCCTCACCCTCCCTGCCCCACCACACCCATACAAAGCTGTGGAATGAAACAGTCCTACTGCATCTTTAAAATTTTTCTTCCTTTTCTGCTTCAGCAGTCCTGTTACAACAAATTGAATTAGAGATGAATTGGTTATGTTTGTCTATGGAAAAACACTCCTTTATATTAGTGATAACTGTCAGGACAGGAGAAGGGAAAGGACTTTGCGAATATTTATTATACTTCAAAATGACTCACATGCTAATAAAGCTAATGCCTTAGGGCCAGCTGAGAACCTTATGCATAGATTAGCAAAGGATTAAGAGCAGCAATTAATTTAGTAACAAGGATAAGTGAAATGGGAGTTTTTCTTGGGGGAACTCTTTTTAGAAAGTGTATTCAATTTGTTTGCAGTTTCAAGTTTCCTTTTGTTTTATTATTAATATACATTGACTTTAAAAAATTCAAAATAGAACTCTTCTGCCTCTACATTCAATTTACTTTACCCCTATGAACAGAGGAATCTTGTGGGCTGCAATCTTTGGGGCCACAAAGAGTTGGACACAACTGAGCATGCACACACAGTCTTTATATGACTCAGTTAAAGACAGGCAATGTTCCTACTCTCAAGAACATTATAGTCTCATGGGGGGGGGGCATTACATCATATTGTAACTACCTGTTTATTTGTTGTTAGAGTGCAACAGGATATGTCACTGTAATGCTAGAGGAAGTGATTTCTAAGAGAAAACTTGAAGAATGACTTTGAGTTAGCAAATAAAGATAAGAGTCCCTTCACTGTTCACCTGAAACTACCATAACATTGTTAATCATATATATACTAATCAAAGTAAAAAAAATAAAGCTTGGGGGAAAAAAGAGAGAGAGAGAGAGAGAGTACAGGGCAGTGTTTAAAAGTGCATGATTAGGAGAAAGGCAGAGAGGACCATAGTTAATACATCCTTCCATAAAAGTAACAAAAACACTGGAAATGGCCAAAATAAACTTTTTGAAAATTCTGGAAACTAGCCAAATGGTTGCAACAATTCAAAGAGTCTTTATTAAAGAAAAGCTGCTAAACTCTGGTAGGAACATTAGAGTTTGTGGTATTATAACTTAACCAACATCTACTTCTTTCTTTCTAGTTCTACAATAGCCTTGAAAACTAGTCACCTTGTAAACATGCTAGCTATGAGAACCACCAGGCATGCAATCACCAGAGGAAGTGGACTGCATTTGGAGCTTCCCAAGTCTCTTCTCTAAACTATTTTGACTATTTGACCTGGCTGGCAGTTCCTTGGAAAAACCTCATTCACAGGTGGCATTATTACACTTGACATGCCAGTTTCAGCTCACTCCATAGGAAAAATTTTATACCTAGCCAACTGTTTAAAAATTCAAGCTGGCTAAAGTACAAATATAAATTGAAGCAAAGAAGATACTGGCCAGAAACTTAAAAAGAATATCTGGGAATGAAATGTCCATAGGAGGCTTTAAGCTCTGGCACCTTATTGGGGATTTAGAAGAAGCCTATGTGCAAGTACAGGGCTATGGCTATGCCCATGAAAGAATTAAAAAGGCCTCCCTCTTTTATCTTGGCCTGACCTTGAGGCCTTGCTCAACTAGGTAGCAAAGATTGCACCAAAAGTGTGTAAGCATTGAAACCATGCCCTAATACACAAACATAAGCCCCTCAAGAAAAATGCAAAATAATTATTGTTTCTTTAAGGCATTTAAGGATTTCTCTTCAACCATTAGCAGATCACTAAGCTAATCAAGCATAATTCAGTGGCTGGAAAAGACACAAAATACAGACATTACCAAATTAGTCCAGAAAAATCACAAAAAAAACAGCAACAAGAAAAACACAAAGAACAAATAGCAACAACAATAAACCCTAGGGAGAAGTAAATTTGATTCCAGTGTTATCATGTAGTTTTCAACAACAAAAAATATTGCAAGATATATAAAGAAGCAAGAGAGTATGGTCCATGAACACATTGGAACTCAATAGAAATTGTTTCTGTTGACAGTCAAGATATTTGACTTACTAAAAATGACTTCAAATCAGCTATTATAAATATTCTGAGCTAAAAGAAACCACATTTACAAAGACTAAAAAAAAGTGTGACCACAATGCCCCACCAAATAACAATTAAAATGCAGAAAGTAAAAAAAGAATCAAATTAAAATTTTAGAACTGAAATTGCGGTAATTGAAATGAAAAAAGTCTACCAGAGGAACTCATCTGGAAATATGAGCAATCAGAAGAAAGAATCAGCACACCAGAAGACAGTTTAATTGAGATTATCTATTCTAAGCGACATAATGAAAAAAGACTAAGAAAAAATGAATAGAGTCTCAGGGACCTGTAGGATAGCTTCATGCATATTTTTACATAAGAAGAAGAGAAGGGGCAGAAAGAATATTTGAAGAAATCATGGCTGAAATGTTCCCAAATTTGATGAAAAACATTAACCTACACATCCAAACAACTCAATAAAGTAAGATGAGTTCTTTGAGTTCCACATGTATACACATCATAGTCTAACTGTTGAAATCCAAACAAAAAAAAAGAGAATTATGAAAAGAATGAAAGAATAGTCACCCATCATGTACAAAGAATCTTCACTTCAGTAAGAGCTGACTTCTCATCAGAATTCATGGGTCCAGAATGAAATGAACACAAAGTGCTGAAAGGCCGTCCCAAAGAAAGCTTATACCCAGCAAAAGTTAATATTCAAAAACTAAGGAGAAATGAAAACATAAGCATAAAAACCAAGCATACTAGCAAACCTTCCCCAGAAGAAATACGAAAGGGAATACTACAGGTTGAGATGAAAGAGACTATACAGTCACTTGAAATCACATGAAATAATAATGAGTAGTAGCAAAGGTAAATATAAGTATAGCATAAGTAAATATAAAATGCAGCGAAAAAATTTTTGTTTGTAACTCTTTTCTTCTATCAGACTTTAGAAAACAATTGTGCAGTATATCTTTCCATCTGTTTTTGTCATCTACAATTTCTTAATCAGTGTCATAGTTTTCCAAGTATAGGTCCTTTGACTTCTAACATAGGTTTATTCCCAGTTATTTATTACTTTTGATGTGATGTTAAATGGGACTGTTTCCCTAATTTCTCTTTCTGATACTTCATTGTTAGTGTATAGAAATGCAACAGATCTCAGTATATTAATTTTGTGTCCTGCAATTTTACTGAATTCACTGATGAGTTTTCTGGTGGTGTCTTTAGGATTTTCGATGTATAGTATCACATAATCTGCAAACCATGTCAGTTTTACTTCTTCCTTTCCAATTTAGGTTCCTTTTATTTCCCCTTTTTCTTTTTCTTCTCTGATTGCTGCAGCTAGGGCTTTTAAAACTATGTTTAAAAAAGTGGGGAGCATGGGGGTACTTGTTTCTGATCTTAGAGGGAATTCTCTCAGCTTTTCACTGTTGAATATAATATTAGCTGTGAGTTTGTCATATATGGTCTTTATTAAGTCGAGGTATGATCCTTCTATGTCCCCTTCCTGGAGAGTTTTTATCATAAATGGAGTTGAATATTGTCAAAAGCTTTTTCTGCATCTACTGAGACCATCATATGGGTTTTATTCTTCAATTTGTTAATGTGATGTATCACATTGATTTGTGGATAACAATAAATCTATGACAAAGGAGGCTAGAATATACAATGCAGAAAAGACAGTCACTTCAATAAGTAGTGCCAGGAAACTGAACAGCTACATGCAAAGAATGAAATAAGTACATTCTTTAACACCATATACAAAAATAATTGACTATGCTAAAGCCTTTGACTGTGTGGATCACAATAAAGTGTGGAAAATTCTGAAAGAAATGGGAATACCAGACCACCTGACCTGCCTCTTGAGAAATCTGTATGCAGGTCAGGAAGCAACAGTTAGAACTGGACATGGAACAACAGACTGGTTCCAAACAGAAAAGGAGTATATCAAGGCTGTATATTGTCACCCTGCTTATTTAACTTGTATGCAGAGTACATCATGAGAAACACTGGACTGGAAGAAACACAAGCTGGAATCAAGATTGCTGGGAGAAATATCAATAACCTCAGATGACATCACCCTTATGGCAGAAAGTGAAGAGGAACTAAAAAGCCTCTTGATGAAAGTGAAAGAGGACAGTGAAGAAGTTGGCTTAAAGATCAACATTCAGAAAATGAAGATCATGGCATCCAGGCCCATCACTTCATGGGAAATAGATGGGGAAACAGTGGAAACAGTGTCAGACTTTATTTTGGGGGGCTCCAAAATCACTGCAGATGGTGACTGCAGCCATGAAATTAAAAGGCGCTTACTCCTTGGAAGAAAAGTTATGACCAACCTACATAGCATATTCAAAAGCAGAGACATTACTTTGCCAACTAAGGTCTGTCTAGTCAAGGCTATGGTTTTTCCTGTGGTCATGTATGGATGTGAGAATTGCACTTTGAAGAAGGTTGAGCACTGAAGAATTGATGCTTTTGAACTGTGGTGTTGAAGAAGACTCTTGAGAGTCCCTTGGACTGCAAGGAAATCCAATCCATTCTGAAGGAGATCAGCCCTGGGATTTCTTTGGAAGGAATGATGCTAAAGCTGAAACTCCAGTACTTTGGCCACCTCGTGCGAAGAGTTGACTCATTGAAAAACACTCTGTTGCTGGGAGGGACTGGGGGCAAGAGGAGAAGGGGACGCCCGAGGATGAGATGGCTGGATGGCATCACTGACTCGATGGACGTGAGTCTGAGTGAACTCCGGGAGTTGATGATGCACAGAGAGGCCTGGCGTGCTGTGATTCATGGTGTTGCAAAGATTCGGTGACTACTGAGTGACTGAACTGAAATGACAAAAATAAACTCAAAATTAACTAAAAACTTATATGTAAGACCAGAAACTAGAAAACACCTACAGGAAAACATAAGCAGAACACTTTTTGACATAATTGCAGGAATATTTTTTTTTTCTCAATGAAATAAAAGCAAAACTAAAAAAATGGGACCTGATCAAACTTAAAAACTTTTTCACAAAAAAGGAAACCACTGTTAAGAGAAAAGACAAACTACTAAATGGTAGAAAATATTTCCAAATGGTATGGCTGAGAAACGGTTGATATTCAGCATATATAAACAACTTATACTACTCAAAATTAAAAAATAATTGCATTAAAAAATAAGCAGAAGACCTAAGTAGACATTTTTCCAAAGAGGAAATGCAGATGGCAAATAGGCACATGAAAAGATGCTCAACATTGCTATTCATTAGGAAATGCACATCAAAATCACATTGAGGTCTGGCATCACACCTATCAGAATGACTAGCCTGAAAAAGAAAACAAATATACTTATATCCCCTAATTCTTGAGCCTCCAATTAAAGAAAAACAACAACAAATTTAAAAAAAAAGAACACAAATAACAAAAAGTTGGTGAGGATGTGAAGAGAGGACCCCTGTACACTGTTGGTGGGAGTGCAAATTGGTGAAACCACACTGGAAAATGGTATGGGGGTTTCTTAAAAAACTTAAAATAAAACTACAATATGACCCAGGAATTACACTCCTGGGTATATTTCCAAAATAATAAATAAATAAAAACACGAATATGAAAAGATACATGTACCGCAATGTTCAGAGCATTGAGTATTTACAATACCCAATATATGGAAACAACTCAACCAAGTGCCCATTTATGGATGAATATATTGAAAGTATGTTTTATATAAATACACACACACACACATATGCAATGGAATACTACTTAGCATGCATATATGTATATATAAATGCAATGGAATACTAACTTCTTTTTCTTAAAGGAACAACCAAAAAAAGCCAAGTACTGTATGATATCACTTATATATGGAATCAGAAAAAATGCAACAAACTAGTGAATATAGCAAAAAGGAACAAACTCACAAATGCAGACAACAAACTAGAGGCTATCAGTGCAGGAAAGAGGAACATCATGGGGATATTTTATGTAAGATGGCTCATGGATGTATCGAACAATGTCAAGAATATAGCCAATATTTTGTAATAACTGCAAAATGGAAAGTAACCATTAAGGAATATGTAAAACATTTTTAAAACTTTAAATGAAATTAAAAAAAAAAACTCACTGGGGAAAAAGTGAAGAAATATATACCATGAAAACACAAATCAAAATAGGCAAAAATTAAATCAGGAACTGCTATTTCCTTTTAGCATCACATACAAAAGCTCATATGAAAACCTTATTTGTTTAGTTTTATTTTTGGTATTGATTTCTACTTTAATAAAAGCGTATTCAAAAAAGATGATATAATACAAATTCATTGAAATTTGTTAAAGACTGGTGCTGAAGTTCTAATACTTTGGTCACCTGATGTGAAGAGCACACATTGGAAAAGACTGGAAAATGCTGGAAAAGATTGAAGGCAGGAGAAGGAAAAACAGAGGATGAGATGATTGGATGGCATCACAACTCAATGGACATGAGTCTGAACAAACTCCAGGAGATAGTGAAGGACAGAGAAGCCTGGCATGCTGCAGTCCATGAGGTTGCAAAGAGTTGATCAGACACGACTCAGCAACTGAACAAATTTACAGACGAATATGTGGTGAACAACTTTTAAATTTCTCTGTATACTTGAAAAAATACATATGACTTTAAGCAGCAAGAATGGGGTACAGGAAGGGCTTTTCTCATGAATTATCTTCCTTTTTCAGAGGGAAAAATATGAATTTGAGATATTTATGGAATACTCAGAAATAACCTGAAGGAAAAGTCTTTGACTGTGCATATCACAACACACTGTGGGAAATTCTTAAAACGATGGGAATACCAGACCACTACCTCCTGAAATATCTGTATACAGGTCAAGAATCAACGGTTAGAACCAGACATGGAACAAAAACTGGTTCCAAACTGTAAAGGAGTACATCAAGGCTGTATATTGTCACTCTGCTTATTTAACTTCTATGCAGAGTACATCATGAGAAATGCCTGGCTGGAGGAAGCACAAGCTGGATCAAGATTGTGAGGAGAGATATCAATAACCTCAGATATGCAGATGACACCACCCTCATGGCAGAAAGGGAAGAACTAAAGAACCTCTTGATGAAAGTGAAAGAGGAGAGTGAAAAAGTTGGCTTAAAGCTCAACATTCAGAAAACGAAGATCATGGCATCTGGTCCCATAAATTCATGGCAAACAGATGGGGAAACAAAGGAAACAGTGACAGACTTTATTTGGGTGGGGCTCCAAAATCACTGCAGATTGTGACTGCAGCCATGAAATTAAAAGACACTTGCTCCTTGCAAGAAAAGCTATGACCAAAATATACAAACAGCTTATACAACTCAATGCCAGAAAAACAAACCCAATCAAAAAGTGGGGAAAAGACCTAAACAGACATTTCTCCAAAGAAGACATACAGATGGCTAACAAAGACATGAAAAGATGCTAAACATCGCTCATTATTGGAGAAATGCAAATCAAAACTACATTGAGATATCACGTCACACCAGTCAGAATGGCCTTCATCAAAATGTCTACAAGCAATAAATGCTGGAGAGGATGTGGAGAAAAAGGAACGTTCTTGCACTGTTGGTGGGAATGTAAATTGATACAGCCACTATGGAAGACAGTATGGAGATTTCTTAAAAAACTAGGAATGAAACCACCATTTGACCCACCAGTCCCACTCCTAACCATATATCCTGAGGAAATCAAAATTGAAAAAGACACATGTATCTCATTGTTGATTGCAGCACAATTTGCAATAGCCAGAACATGGAAGCAACCTAGATGTCCATCAACAGATGAATTGATAAAGAAGTTGTAGTACATATACATAATGGAATATTACTCAGCCATAAAAAGTAACACATTTAAGTCAGTTCTGATGAGGTGGATGAACCTAGAGCCTATTGTACAGAGTGAAGTAAGTCAGAAAGAGAAAGATAAATATCGTATACTAAGGCATATATACAGAGTCTTGAAAAATGGTACTAAATAATTTATTTACAGGGCAACAATGGAGAAACAGAATAGAAAATAGACTTATAGACATGGGAAGAGGGGAAGAGAGGGTGAGTTTTATGGAAAGAGTAACATGGAAACTTGCATTACCTTATGTAAAATAGATACTCAAAAGGAATATGCTGTATGTCTCAGGAAACTCAAACAGGGGCTCTCTATCAACCTAGAGGGCTGGGAAAGGGAGGAAAGTGGGAGGGAGGTTTGAAAGGGAGGGGATATATGTATATCTATGGCTGATTCATGTTGAAGTTTGAGAGAAAAGAACAGAATTCTGTAAAGCAATTATCCTTCAGTTAAAAAATAAATTAAAAAAAAAAAAAAAAGAATCCGCCTGCCAATACAGGTGACATGGGTTCAATTGCTGGTCTGGGAGAATCTTACATGCCAAAGAGCAACTAGTGGGGATAATGCCAAAACTATTGAGCCTAGAGTGCTCTAGAGTGCTCTAGAGTCTACGTTCTACAATAAGAGAAGCCACTGCAGTGAGAAGCTGGTGTACTGCTGTCAGGGAATGATTAACAGGAGGATTCTTATGTGCTGTTTCTCATAAATTCTCTGTTCCTTATCAGTTCCTATTCCAAGAATGAGTAGAGCTGCACACAGCTCTTGGGACTGAGATCATGAGAAAGAGTATCTACTCGGATTCCTGTCAGTAACTCCCTTCAATGACTCTTTCCAGCATCAGCGACCTTGTATGTATTAGACTGTCCATATTATGGCTATTGATAAAATTTCATCCTGTGTAATAGCTGAGTAACCATCTTACTAAAGACATATAAGCCTGCATTTCTGGAAATAAAATACCTTTGCTCCATCAGAGCTTGGTTCCCCATGTCTGTCTGTCTTTCTTTCTCTCTCTCTCTCTTTCTCTTTCTCTCTTTCACTTTCTTATCATCAACTCTGGACCACCAGGTTCCAGTCCATTAAAGGACCCCAACACACTGCAATGAAGAGTAGCCCCTATTCATCACAGCTAGAGAAAGACCACGGGCAGCAACAAAGACTCAGTACAGTCAAATAAAATAAATAATAATTAAAAAAAGATTTTAGGGGATGAAATCTAAAGCCAAATAATTAAAATAATAACAGATATGGTGAATGAAATAATTTGAACAAGATTAAAAATTCCAAGTATTATTTGATTATTTTAGTATAAAAAAAGCACAATGGAGAAAAGTGACACAAAAAGAAACACAAATGGAAATAAATGAACCTAACTGTATTTCAAATAAATAATATCATCCCATTGAAGTGATGCTAACTCAAGGTGCCTTTGAAAAGAGTATTTTGATCAAGAATTTGTTAGTCACTCAGTCCTGTTCGACTCTTTGCAATCCCATGGACTGTAGCCCACCAGGCTCTTCTGTCCATGGAATTCTCCAGGCAAAAATACTGGAGTGGGTAGCCATTCCCTTCTCCAGATCTTGCTGACTTAGGGATCAAACCATGTGTCTCCCACATAGTAGGCAGATTCTTTACCGTCTGAGCCACCAGGGAAGCCATGTTGATCACATGCCCTCAGAATAGATAATTAAAACTATAAACAAATAATGCATAGCATAGTTGCTTGATTCGGAGAAGGCAATGGCACCCCACTCCAGTACTTTTGCCTGGAAAATCCCATGGGCGGAGGAGCCTGCTAGGCGGCAGTCCATGGGGTCGCTAAGAGTCGGACCCGACTGAGCGACTTCACTTTTACTTCTCACTTTCATGCATTGGAGAAGGAAATGGCAACCCACTCCAGTGTTCTTGCCTGGAGAATCCCAGGGATGGGGGAGCCTGGTGGGCTACCGTCTATGGGGTCGCACAGAATCGGACACGACTGAAGTGACTTAGCAGCAGCAGCAGTTGCTTGATTTGTTTTCCCAGTGGATTAAGTTAGCAGTTTTGAAACTATGTATAGGTAACTCAGCTGACAAAGAACCCGCCTGCCAATACAGAAAATGCAAGACTGGTGGGTTTGTTTCCTGGATCAGAAAGATTCCCTGGAGAAGGAAATGGCAACCTGCTCCAGTATTCCTGCTGGAAAATTCCATGGACAAAAAGCTTGGTGGTTACAATCCATGGGGCTGCAAAGAGTTGGACATAGCTGAGTACACAAATATGCATATTATATTAATAGAACTGACCAAATAAGTAAATACATTGTGGACAATTAGAGACAGGATTTTCACTGTTGAAGAAGAGAGCTTAAAATATGGAAAGAGGAAAGTAAGAATAAACCCTTTTTTATTTAGTAGATTTTAAAGTATCAGTGTTAATACATATATACCATATATACATATAATCCAGAATACACACACACACACATGCTGGGAGGGATTGGGGGCAGGAGGAAAAGGGGATGACATAGGATGAGATAGCTGGATGGCATCACCGACTCGATGGATGTGAGTTTAAGTGAACTCCGGGAGATGGTAATGGACAGGGAGGCCTGGCGTGCTGCAATTCATGGAGTCGCAAAGGGTCGGACATGACTGAGCGACTGAACTGAACTGAACTTAACCTAAGATAGGACCTATATAAATTGTTGTTGTTGTTCACTAAATTGTATCCAACTCTTTTGCGACACCATGGACTGGAGCCCACCAGGCTCCTCTGTCCATGGGATTTCCCAAGTAAAAAGGCTGGGGTGACATTATTTCCTTCACCAGGGTTTCTTCCAGACCCAGGGATCAAACAAGTCTCCTACGATGGCAGGCCAATTCTTTACCATTGAGCCACCAAAGAAGCCCATATGTATAATATATATGCATTTATATATGTAATACATATAAAGTGCATATTTAATGTGGTGTATTATTTGTATTATATAATTTTATTTTAATGTTACATATTATACTTAAGTATGTTATTAATATATATTTAAAAATAGTATATATATGTTGGGGTGACATTATTTCCTTCACCAGGGTTTCTTCCAGACCCAGGGATCAAACAAGTCTCCTACGATGGCAGGCCAATTCTTTACCATTGAGCCACCAAAGAAGCCCATATGTATAATATATATGCATTTATATATGTAATACATATAAAGTGCATATTTAATGTGGTGTATTATTTGTATTATATAATTTTATTTTAATGTTACATATTATACTTAAGTATGTTATTAATATATATTTAAAAATAGTATATATATGGGACTCAGAAGCAATGATACACTTAGCAATCAATGGTACATTTAGCATCCAGATGTTGGTTTCTACATAAAATTTTCTACTAATAGGAACTAGATTCCTTGGGAAGGTTTGGAACAGGCAATGTATAGAATAAGCTTGAAAGAACTTCTGTCAGAAAATGAGGAAATGCTCAAATAATGTTTAAGACATGTTAAAAGGACACAGAAGTCAGTTTGATGGGGCTAACAGTGGTCAAATCAGGAATAATTCAAAAATCACAATAAATGATGCAGGAATAGATATGAAATCATGGAGTGGGGAGCCTATCCCTTCTTCAACGGATCTTCCCAATCCAGGAATTGAACTGGAGTCTCCTGCATTGCAGGCAGATTCTTTCCCAGCTGAGCTATCAGGGAATCTCAAGAAATCATGACTTCATCTTAATATATGTAAATAAAAATAAATAATTAAGGGAGAGAAAACTCATCCTTACAACAGAATCCCAACTAATGAAAAGGAATGAACTAAATAGAAAATTACCATTTGGCAACTACCATGACAATAATTGCTTTAGACAAGGATCATCACTGGGCACCAAAGCTAGTGAAAGATGAGAAAGAAATAAGATATTTAATTAGTCTCAAAGATATTTATTAATTTTTACAAAAGGAAAACTAGTGGAGAAACCAGACAACCCTTTGAGCAAATGATCAAGTTTAACTTTACCAGTAATGGGATGAATTGCCATCATGGACCTCATGATATATGATAAGAACCACTATTAATTCTGTGATAAACCTGTCAAAAATGTGTAAATTAAATCTAAAGGAACTACCAAGTAAATATAGCTTAGTAGTAGGAGTAGTAGGCAAGTATTCTCGCTTGAAATATCGCTAGACTGAGGGATATTTGACAAATATGTACTGTCCAAAAATGTCCAGAAAAAAATATTTTTGGAAAGTTTCAGATTAAAGGAGACTAAAATGGTGTGATACTGAAACACAATGTGTAAATCGTGAAAAGGTCCTGAATCAAATATTTATTTTTCCTTTCGTATGAAGGACACTAGTTTGAAAAATGGTGAAATGGAATATCAGGGCTAAAAATTACATAATATTACATTACTCATTTTGATAAATTTACTCTGCTTATGTAATGTAAGACCTATGTTTTAAGGAAATGCCTATTGAGATATTTAGAAATTGAGGCAGTTATATTGCCAGCCTTTTCTCAAATAGTGTTGAAAAAATCATAGATACATATATGAGAGAGGAGAGATAGAGACATAAAGAGAAACTTCAAGTGTGCTAGGGTAAAANGTCCAGCGTTTCTCATGATGTACTCTGCATACAAATGCAATATTCTAAATGATTATGGAACCATATAGAATTCTAGAAACTATCTCACTGTTATTATTGCCTATGATCTCAATGTTTTTCCAGTTTTATTGAGAAATAATTGGTATATATTACTTTATACTTTTAAGAGGTACAGCATAATAGTTTGATTTAGATACATGGTGAAATATTTGTCACAATACTCTTAATTAACATCCATCATTTCATATAGATACAGTAAAAAGAAAAAAAAATCCTTGTGATAAGTACCCTAAGGATCTATTCTCTTGATAAGTTTCCTATATATCATACAGCAGTGCTGTATATTGTAATAGGAAGTTTGTTGTCATTAAATTTTTTGGTCACATCTATCTTTTGGTTTATACTGAATTTACCATTGCCATTTCCACCTTATTCTAGTTATATATCACCATGATAGATTCAATGTGTTGTTCTTTTTGGTAAGACACTTGAAAATCCTGACTCTGCTATTCAATGTAGAGGCCTTACTCCCAATTATGTATTATCTGAATATTCTATGAGTATGTTCTTACTTTATCCAAATAAGCTACTAATAAAAATAAGTGCTGTATATTGTAATAGGAAGTTTGTTGTCATTAAATTTTTTGGTCACATCTATCTTTTGGTTTATACTGAATTTACCATTGCCATTTCCACCTTATTCTAGTTATATATCACCATGATAGATTCAATGTGTTGTTCTTTTTGGTAAGACACTTGAAAATCCTGACTCTGCTATTCAATGTAGAGGCCTTACTCCCAATTATGTATTATCTGAATATTCTATGAGTATGTTCTTACTTTATCCAAATAAGCTACTAATAAAAATACTTAAATATAAGTATCAAGAACAGAGTCTTGTGGCATACAACTAGAGACCTCACTCCAAATTGGCACTGATTATTAAAAAAAAAAAGGCAGATTTGGATATAGTTGTTGAGAGAATAATGAACCTACTTAAATGTCTTTGCATTCAGCTCATTTTTGTCCTATAGGAAGATAATTTTCAAGCATGTCAAATGCCTTACTTTCTTCAGCTATACTATGTCTTGTGGAATTTCCTAATCTAAAAAAATCAATAAATTCATTAAAGAAATGATTGAGTTACCATGATTTGTTTTTATAGAGGAGTTGCTCAGAAGTTACTTGGTTTATCTTCTTTAAAACCTATTTATTTTATATTGCTTAGTAACCATTCATTCACTTATCCCAGAAATATTTATTGAGTGCCAACTGTGTGCTAAACACTCTTCTAGGTGGCGATGCTATAACAGTGAATGAAATATAAAAATTCTTAACATCACAGATGTCACATTCTATTATAAACAACCACTGCCTTACAAAGGATAAAGAAGACCTATGGAATTATTTGTATTATAGAGTTAAGTACAATTCTACTTCTGCTTCATTGATTATGCTAAGTCTTTGTGTGGACCACAACAAATGAAAATTCCTAAAGAGATGGGAATACCAGACCACCTTACCTGTCTCCTGAGAAAACTGTATGTAGATCAAGAAGGAACAGTTAGAACTGGACATGGAACAATGGACTGGTTCCAAATTGGGAAAGGAGTATGTCAAGGCTGTATACTGTCACCCTGCTTATTCAACTTATATGCATAGTACATCATGTAAAATGCTGGGCTGGATGAACCACAAACTGGAATCAAGATTGCCAGGAGAAATATCAACAACCTCAGATATGCAGATAATACCACTGCAATGGAAGAAAGTGAAGAGAAACTAAAGAGCCTCTTGATGTGGGTGAAAGAGGAGAGTGAAAAAGATGGCTTAAAACTCAACATACAAAAAAAAAAAAAACAAAAACAAAACAGAACAAAAAAAGATCATGGCATTCGCTCTTGCCTCTTCATAGCAAATACATTGGGAAAAAGTGGAAACAGTGACAGATTTTATTTTATTGGGCTCCAAAATCACTGCAGCTGGTGACTGCATCAAAGAAATTAAAGACAGTTGCTCCTTGGAAGAAAAGCTATGACAAACCTAGACAGCATATTAAAAAGCAGAGACATCACTTTGCAGATCATGGTCCTTCTAGTCAAAGCTATGGTTTTTCCAGGAGTCATGCATGGATGGATGTGAGAGTTGGACCATAAAGAAGGTTGAACACTGAAGAATTGATGCTTCCAAACTGTGATGCTGTAGAAGACTCTTGAGAGTTCCTTGGACTGCAAGGAGATCAAACCAGTCAGTCCTAAAGGAAATCTACCCTGAATATTCATTGGAAGGACTGATGCTGAAGCTGAAGCTCCAATACTCTGGCCACCTGATGCGAAGAGCCAGCTCACTGGAAAAGACCCTGATTCTGGGAAAGATTGAGGGCAGGAGTCAAGAAGGGGGTGACAAAGGATGAGATGGTTGGATGGCATCACTGACTCAATAAACATGAGTATGAGCAAATTCCAAGAGATAGTGAAGGAAGTGAAGGTTTGAGTGCTGCAGTCCATGGGGTTATAAAGAGTCAGACACAGCTTAAACTGAACAACAACTACTAGAATTCACTATTGGTTCCCCCATGTCATGATCTCGCATGAACTTCCAAAGCTAACGACTGAGGGCTATTCTGGGGCCAGGTGATTACTACTGACCAAAATTGAAATAGGCCTTGGGGTCACCACATCCAACATCCTAGACAGTATTGGAAGTCCCTTTTATAGCACCTCCAAATCTATATGCTCAACAACTTTATAATTACTAATCATAAAACTCGATAGTGTTGTAGGGATATGGGACAGGATTCGAGCATGCTTGGTTTTGCCAGACCTAGCTGGGTGGTTGGGCTTTCCTGGTGGCAAGCTAGATGGGCGGTGAGCTATCAGACTTTTTGCGTGATGGACTAAGGTATTTATGACACATAATCTTTACAATGAATTCATTTTCTTGCCCTCTTCAGCTTCTAGAGGCCACATAGGCACATAGCTCATGGTCTCTTCCTTTCTTTTAAACATCAGCAATAATGGGCCAAGTCTTTCTCTTATCACATCACTCTGGCCACTTCTGTCCCCCAAACACACTATTAATGACCCTGTGATCACACTGACCACACTTGCACAATGCATAATAATCTCCCTCTTTCAAGGTCCTTAATTAAATCACATCTTCTTTGCCATGTAAACTAACAAATTCACAGGTTTGAGAGATTAGGACATAGACATTTGTGGGGAGTGGTTATACTACCTACCAGGCTGTCCTCGTTTGAGTTGTATTTTCTTTTTTGAGTTATTTAAAATCGTTGCTATTTCTATGACAAAAATAATTGCTTCCCCCTTTTTTTTTCTTTTGTTCCTATGTTGTGGACTCAGCATCATTCACTCTCCCTATTTCACACTTATACTTGCTTCACTGAAGCTTTCCAAATTTTTTCTTGAGATGGAAGGTGTTTATCACAAATGGACAGGTAACTGACACTATGAACAGTGTTATTTCAGCTTTTGATATTTTTTTTCCAAATTATACCCCACTGTCATTAGTCTTGCCCTGCTTGGCAAGTATGAGCATGAGAAATATGAGAATTCTGGTGACATTGTGTCTGGTGACTTCATGTATCTTAGATAATCTGACTCTATCAGTATTCATAGTACTTTGGAAACATTCATGATTTTTCCAAAAGTGGTGTTTGTGTGTGTGTGTGTGTGTGTGTGTGTGTGTGTAAGAGAGAGACAAAGACAGACAGATTGATATGCAGACATACTTAGGAAATTTGTATCCCTCTTTACTACAAGGTATACATCAGTGTTTGTCTGTGGGAACAATCACATATTTTCCTCCTCTTTAAGTGCCTCTTTGCCACCCTACTCACTCCTTTCATATTATCTTTCTGCTAGGTTCTGAGTTGTTATGACTGCCCATCTTTTCCTTAAACTTGCTCAGAACTATCCAGAGGCTTCTATGATGGATTGTTATTGTGGCAATGTCTGCTTTAATTTCTTGTATACCATTCCAATATTAGCTACATAATGGCTTTGTTATGAACATGGCATTTGTTCTTTGAGGCATTCTGTTCTGTCCATTCTTTTTATTGCTTTCTTTTATATATACAATATTTTGACTCAGCAGAATGTGATATTGACTGGCACTGGGGAAGGTAGCCAAGTTCCTTCCCTGCCCCTTGATGGTCTCTGTGTCATTTTTTAATATTATCGTGCTCAAAAGTAAATTTGTTTAGTTCCTATAGATCTCTGCCACACATGGTACCTTTTGAGAAAATGATTTCTACTATCAAGCTTATGTGATTAAAAAGAAAAAAGATTTAAATCTCAACTTCAATTTTTTATTTGCATATAGTTCTAATCTGTTCTATAAGTGGAGTTTCTTTCTTTGCATGCAAGCTCCTGTGTAGACAGGGGAATTAATATTATCATTTCTTATATACTAGGTACCAAGATAGGTGTTTTACATCTATTATTAGTAGATTCTTAATATACTAATTTGCCACAGACACATTTGCATAGCCTCCATGAAGGAAACTGACAATTATAAGTATTAAAAATTGTAAGAATGCTTTACAAAAATCACTTGAAAGCTGAAGAAGTGCTCTTCCAAAATATCCTCTTATACATGTATCTTAGTCTGGACTACTTCAACAAAATAGCCTAGCTGGGTAGTTTAAATAACAGGTATTTATTCCTCACAGTTCTAGAGGTTGGGAACTCTAAAAGCAAAATGCCAGAATATTCAGTTCTAGGTGAAGGCCGTCTTTCCAGCTTCCAGACTGCTGTTGTCTCATTGTGTGCTCACATGACCTCTTTTCTGTGATCATTTGGCGAGAGAGAGAGAGAGAGAAAGAGATTGAGAGACAGAAAAAGAAAGAGAGAAAACTCATTATTGCTTCCTCTTCTTATAAGGACACCAACACCATCATTAGGGTGGGTGGTATCCTCATGACTTCATCAAACCCTAATTATCTCTCACAGGCACCATCTCCAAAGGCACCATCTATCACGTCAGGAGGTAGGACTTTAACATAGGAATGGGGGGAGAGAGATACAAATATTTAGCCCATAACAATATGGAAATAACTTAATAATATTTGCATTCTTGGTATATATTACAAATACCTTCTGAGTGTTTCAAATACAATATTCCATTTGACTAAATTTTTAGCCTTGGGCTAATACTCAACTGGGCTTCCCTTATAGCTCCATCCTCTCCTGCAGTGCAGGAGACTCAGGTTTGATTCTTGGGTCGGGAAGATACCCTGGAGGAGGAAATGGCAACCCACTCCAGTATTCTTTCCTGGAGAATCTCATGGACAGAGGAACCTGGCAGGGCTCCACAGTCCATGGGGCCACAGGAATCAGACACAACTTAGCAACTAAACCACCACCACCAATACTCAAATGATTAAGAATAATGGATTTTAATTCCACAAAGCATTGAAATTATCTAGGGGTGCTCGTTGTCTCAAGGACAGATATTTCATGTCCAGATGTCACCAAGCAGGACCCTATGGTGCCTCCCCTGGACAGTTGTCTCCACCATGTCCTCACTTTAGCTCCTCTCTGAAATACATAAATGACAGTATCTGAAACACATTTCTTGAATTGTTTTACAGGTGCTAAAACCCTCAGCAAGTGGAAGAAATTAACTACTTGATAATCATGAGCACTTAGCCCCCAGACCTACTGGCACCAAAAGATTGATGATTTTAACCCCTGTGACACTGCCCTGTTACCTCACCATCAACAAATCAGAGAATTGTGCACAAGCTCTGGGATGCTACTCCCTCACACTGCCTTTGAAAATGCTTGGTTGAAACCGATCAGGGCACTAGCGTGTGTGTGTTTTATTTTTTTTTTTAATTCATTTATTTTAATTGGAGGTTAATTACTCTACAATATTGTATTGGTTTTGCCATACATCAACATGAATCCGCCACAGGTATACATGTGTTCCCCATCCTGAACCCCCCTCCCGCCTCCCTCCCCGTGGACTCTCTGTTTGATGCCATGTAATAAACATTTCACTTTTCTTCACCACAACCCACTGTCAGTAGATTAACTTTACTGAAAGCAGGTGAGAAGAACCAAGTTTGGTTTGATAACACAGAATCCATCCCCTTCACACATTCTTGCTGCTGCTGCTGCTAAGTCGCTTCAGTCGTGTCCGATTCTGTGCGACCCCATAGACGGTAGCCCACCAGGCTCCCCCATCCCTGGGATTCTCCAGGCAAGAGCACTGGAGTGGGTTGCCATTTCCTTCTCTAATGCATGAAAGTGAGAAGTAAAAGTGAAGTCGCTCAGTCGTGTCCGACTCTTAGCGACCCCATGGACTACAGCCTAGCAGGCTCCTCCACCCATGGGATTTTCCAGGCAAGAGTACTGGAGTAGGGTGCCATTGCCTTCTCCGTCACACATTCTTAAAAGGAACTAATATTTACTGAGAGCCAAATATATATTAAGTACATGGCTAGGAATTTTCCATGTATAATTTTATTAGTTTGGGTATCCAGATAAGCAACGTAGGGAAGAAAAATTTCTCCTTTACCCTCTTAGGGTCTCCACTGAGTCTAAAGATTAAGCTGATATAAAATCAACTAACAAGGAAAAGACATATAAGTTCTATTGAATTTTAAATTTATTTATTTATTATTATTATTTT
>SJXQ01004569.1:23429-33538 GCA_006408695.1 Aepyceros melampus
TATATATATATATATATTTAAAACAAAGAGATGGTAAATTTGTGAAGAAAGTCAAAGAGGTTTGGCCTAAGGGCAGTAAATTGTGGAGATGTGACTATGAGATATACAGGGGGAAAATTAGTGGAAGATGACTATAAGATATATAGGGGGAAAATCAGTGGAAGATAATGGTTATTTTGGTGTTTGTACAGATCCATTTCAGAGTTGATTCCTAGTCTCTGGTGGTAAGGATATTCTCCTCTTGGTATAGGAAGGGCAACTTTTTCATAGGAACTTTTGTGCCCTGTTTTTAGGTTTTTAAAAAAGGAAGTCAGCATATTTTGGCATATCATGAACTCCTTCACTAGAATGTGGTTGGGAAAGGAGGGTCATTAAAGACAGAAAAAAAAAACCCAGAAATTTCAAAGATAAGATATGAATGAGATTGAGTTTTTCAATAAAGATGACTGATTTGAGGAAGAGGTGATAATGTTATTGCTGCATTTCTCTCTCCCCATGTTTTCTAGGTTCTTTATTATCTCTCAGTAGTACTCAGTACCTTCAGTTCCCTCACTGCTTCTCTAACTTCTGGGGTACATAACAACATAAAAATTAAATGCCTCTTTACTATGATAAAAAATACAAATATCACTTTCGAGCAGTCATCTATAATCCCAATAATATTCTCAGGATACACAAGAGCTTTCCTGATCATTGAGAAGCAAATGTTTTTCTGACTGGGATCCAAAGCTGCTTCTTTGTTTACCCTCAAAACTAGATTTTTCTTGGAAAGTGTTAGTCACGCAGTTGTGTCCCGTGTCCAACTCTTTGCAATCCCATGGATTGTAGCCTGCCAGGCTACTCTGTCCATGGGATTCTCCAGGCAAGAATATTGGAGTGGGCAGCCATATTTTTTTCCAGGGAATCTTCCTGACCTAGGGATCAAACCCAGGTCTCCCGCATTGCGAGCAGGTTTTTTACCACCTGAGCTACCAGAGAAGCCCCCTTTTCATGGAAGAACAACAGCAAAACCAAAAACAAACACTCAAAAAACTTGTTTTGGTTGACTCTGGATCTCAGTACAAAGTCCACATAGGAAAGTAAGTTTATGAAAGCATATATTTCATTTAATTCATAGTGCCATTTCCATACACAGGAAATTGAACAGGACCATGTGAGGCTCCTGGGCATGGAAGCCTTTCTGGCCCCCGTTTCATATAGGAGACAGACTCCATTCTGGCCTCCATGATCTTCCATGGGTTCCCAGGAGCAGATCGAAACCATTCCTAATTTGGGAAAGAGGGGATACAGTGATGAGGGAGGGGCAACCAAGAAACAATAGTGCACCCTTGGGACAGGGTCTTGGTTCATCTAGGGGATACACATAACCATGTCTTTAAGCTCTTTAACATGTCAACATTCTTCATGCAAAAGAAAGACCACCTGAGGCTACATGAAAGGAAACCTGAGAAGCTCATTGGGAAGACTAACAGACCAGATGAGAGGAGGGCAGTTCAGTTCAGTTTATTTCAGTCACTCAGTCGTGTCCGAATCTTTGCGACCCCATGAATCGCACCATGCCAGGCCTCCCTGTCCATCATCAACTCCCGGAGTTCACTCAGACTCACATCCATCAAGTCACTGATGCCATCCAGCCATCTTATCCTCGGTCGTCCCCTTCTCCTCCTGCTCCCAATCCCTCCCAGCATCAGAGTCTTTTCCAGTGAGTCAACTCTTTGCATGAGGTGGCTAAAGTACTGGAGTTAGTTTTAGCATCATTCCTTCCAAAGAAATCCCAGGGTGAATCTCCTTCAGAATGGATTAGTTGGATCTCCTTGCAGNAACTGAATATATTATATTTTTAATACTAGAATTTCACCTCCCTTTTGATCATATATAAATTCTGTGTTCGTACTGAGATTTCTGTTCAGTCAAAACAAGCACATTTTCATTACATCTCTGATCATAGTTACAAAACTGTGCTTTTAAAATCTTGAGTTTTAAAGCAATAAAATCGTTAGAAAATCTTTTTTATTTTATTATTAATTTTTTTCACTTTATTGGTCTTGCCATACATCAACATGAATCAGCCACAGGTGTACACGTGTTCCCAATCCTGAAGCCCCGTCCCCATACCATCCCTCTGGGTCATCCCAGTGCACCAGCCCCAAGCATCTTGTATGCTGCATCGAACCTAGACTGGCGATTCGTTTCTTATATGATATTATACATGTTTCAATGACATTCTCCCAAATCATCCCACCTTCCCCCTCTCCCTCTCCCACAGAGTCCAAAAGACTGTTCTATACATATTAATTTTTTTCACTTTATTGGTCTTGCCATACATCAACATGAATCAGCCACAGGTGTACACGTGTTCCCAATCCTGAAGCCCCGTCCCCATACCATCCCTCTGGGTCATCCCAGTGCACCAGCCCCAAGCATCTTGTATGCTGCATCGAACCTAGACTGGCGATTCGTTTCTTATATGATATTATACATGTTTCAATGACATTCTCCCAAATCATCCCACCTTCCCCCTCTCCCTCTCCCACAGAGTCCAAAAGACTGTTCTATACATCTGTGTCTCTTTTGCTGTCTTGCATACAGGGTTGTCATTACCATCTTTCTAAATTCCATATATATGCATTAGTATACTGTATTGGTGTTTTTCTTTCTGGCTTACTTCACTCTGTATAATCAACTCCAGTCATCCACCTTATTAGAACTTACAAAATCTTGACGTTGTTCTCCATTGATTTTTCTTTTAAAGTCTGTCATTTCCTTGATCTTTCATCTTTTGAGTAATTTTGATTATACATTGAAACTGTAAATCTTGTGTAGACTCTATTTCATTTTAAAATGTTTTTCTAAAGATTGTTGTTGTTTTTCAAAAACAATTAATGTGGTTGAACAAAAATGTGAACAGTGTCTCTCCTGTGGTGGATGACAGCTCAGGTTGCTGAGGAGGGAAGGAGAGGAGAGAGAAAGAGAGAATGATAAAGCAAATATTTTTCACATTCCCAGACAATTAAAATGCATGGCAAACTCTAATCACAATTTAGTTGTTACTTATCTTTGAGCATATCTTACCACATCTTGATTTATAAAAATGTGTACTTTGGCCTTTAAAATGATTTTAAAAATGACGTTTGATCTACATGGATCACTAGGTAACTGAAATATTATAATTTAGAAAACAATAGTAATTATTACTTAATGTATTCTTATGTTTAAGTGTATGTGCTATAAATGAACTACATGTGAAATAATATAATTTTTCTCTGAAATGCTAGTAATAATGGCAATCATAAAAGTGCAATTAGACACTACTTTCTCCTCAATGAATAAATTACTAATGGCTGTAAAGGACTAGTTTCTTTGTGTGTGTGTGTGTGTGTTTTAATATTAAAAGTTTTTCTTACAGATTTATTCCTAAATGCAAGGGATTATTTCCTGTGGTTAGCATGAGTAGAGGTACAAGAATAGGCTCTAATTATATTTCTTAGATTGCTAGAAAATTTAGAAAAATTGCAAGAACAAGTAATAGCTTTTTCTGGTATACTTTTATACAATCTTTTATGAATACTGCCCGCATCAAGCAGGCTAATGGTGTTCCATAATAATCAGCAAACCCATTTTTGCCAATTACCTAGGTTAAAAATCGGTCATTCCTGACCATTCATTCTCACAGTCAGCACAGTCACTAAGTCCTATTTTTACTTACCTCATAATTACCTCTATATCTGTTCTTCACTTTTGATCATATTGAAATCTGCCTAGTTCTGATGATTAATTCCAATGTACTTATCATATTTTCTTTTATTATCAATATCCTCACATCCAGTCTATCTTGTATAGTGCTACCACTAATAGTAGCATAAATATTGCTAGTAATATAAATACTGCTAACAATCCCAAAATATTGTGTTTTTTTTTTAACATTAATTGCTTACTTATTCATACTTGCTACTTCATCATTCTACAAAGTTTAAATTCCTTAACTCGGAGGAAAACACCCTTCCAGTTTGAACCATCTGTTTTACCAGTTAACTTTACTCATTACTTCCCTCAAGCATGGCATGAGTTACATTATGTTGTAGGATAGGAGTAGTAGAGTTCTCTTCTAAATTTGAATGCTTTTAGGCTCTATCTTGGGATTTTCCATAGTTCAATGTAGTAAATAAAGTATCACCTGTTATATTCCTAACCTCCATCCACAGAGATTCTGATTCAGTAAGTCTATAGCTGGGGCCTGAGAATTTTCAGTTTTAGTAGCTACCTTAGTGGATTCTGATAAAGATATCCCATAGGACACAAGGAGAAATATTGTTATTTTCATTTATTAATTGTACTTATCCTCTAATGACATATATTCTATTTTGTTATATGAAGCATTCAGGATTACTCTAGTCCAGTGAACATCTCTCTGTTACATTCATTCATTCAGGTCTCAGAGAAGGCTATCTTTTAAAAAAAAAATAGCCACTTTGCTTTTCTCTGTTCAGTTACCCCCCATAGCACTTAACACTGTTTATTACTACAGTATATCTATTAGTCTATTTTCTTATTGTTTTTCCTACTTGAAAATCAGCTTCATGAAGGTAGAGGCATTGTGTTCACTCCTACAATGTCATGAGAAGCTACAACAAGCATAGTAGGTACTCAGTAAATATGGCTAAACAAATAAATTTGACGACATATAGGCCTTTTATTGATAATTGTGTTTTCATGAATGTTCCTGATGATCCAACAATAATATAGTATGCTCTTTAGAGGAGGGCCTCTTTCATATGTCTTTATATTTTACTTCATAGCACCTGATCCAGGGGTTTATACAATAAACATACAGCATATATTTGATATTTATTGTTCTGTTGACATAAGTCAGAAAATGACATTCTGATAACTGATTTTATTTATGTTATTTAAGTAACCATGTGGAAAGTGGAATAACACCCAACCACGAAGATATCATGGCACCCCACTCCAGTACTCTTGCCTGGAAAGTCCCATGGACGGAGGAGCCTGGTGGGCTGCAGTCCATGGGGTTGCAGAGAGTCGGGCACGACTGAGCGACTTCACTTTCACTTTTCACTTTCATGCATTGGAGAAGGAAATGGCAACCCACTCCAGTATTCTTGTCTGGAGAATCCCAGGGACGGGGGAGCCTGGTGGGCTGCTGTCTATGGGGTCGCACAGTCGGACACGACTGAAGTGACTTAGCAGTAGCAACCAAGATATCAATATCCTAATCCCCAGAACCTGTTAATATATTACTATGCATGACAAAAATGACTTTACAGATGTGATTAAGGATAAGAACCTTGAGACAGAAGATTATTCTGTATTATCTAGGTAGGTCTAATCTCATGAATCCTTAATATTAGGGAATAATTTGAACTACAGAGAACTACAGAGATGGTAGTGTGAAAAGGGCTAAGCATGCTACTGCTGGCTTTGGAGGTGGAGGAGCAGGCCCAGCAGTCAAGGAATGTGGGTGGCTTCTACAGGCTTGAAAAACCAAAGAAATGGATCATTCCCTAGAGTCTTGAAAAAGAAATGCAGCTCTGCTGATGTCCTGATTTTAGCCCAGTGAGATACACGTTAGACTAACACGTCAATTGTAATCATCACTGAAGTTTCTTTTTGAATGACCTAACACAGCTTTCCAGAGCACAACATATTCACTTTCATCTAAATTTTTTTAGAAAAAAAACTACTTTTTGAATCTACATGTAATACTGACATTAGAAACACGTGTATACCTGTGGCAGATTCATGTTGATGTATGCCAAAACCAATACAATATTGTAAAGTAATTAACTTCCAATTAAAATAAATAAGTTAATATTAAAAAAGAAATATACTCTAAGTCAAAAATATATACTTTATTTCTATAATATAATCACACATATTTCTTTCAAGTAGTCTTTAAAAGGCTTCTTTAAAATGGCATGTAAAATCTGCAGTTGTGAGGGCATCTCCCCGCTTCATTGACAATCATTCAAAATTTAGTATTAACTTTTTGTCTCCCTCTGATTCTCCCTCCCTCCATGATTATGACTGGTAATTTCTATAAACAACTAAAACTAGTATTAACTGAGACTACTTTATACTGATATATTGTACTTAAGTAGTTGTTCACAATAAAGTAATTGAGAAAGATCTTGTAATATCTCTTTTCCTTCCTGGGATTCCTTTTTATGTTAAAATAAGTATTTCAAAAAAGCATATTTAATATCATATTTATTGGTATATAGATTTCCAGTCCCCTCATAATGAACTTTTAAACTGATTCTAGTTTCTAACAATGAAAAATGATGACACAATAAATATTACCTTGCATATATTGTTACATATTTACGTGAATATTTCTACAGGAGCAATTCCTAAATATAGAATTGCTATGTGAAAGAGAACAAGCATTACAAATTTGAAAATTATTGCCAAATTGACATACAAATATATCAAGAAATTTATGTTGCCAGGCATAATGGCATGAAAATTGCTTCTTACTTCTCTGATGGTAGAGAGTTCAATTGACCTGTGTCCCAGGTATAGCACTTTGAAATTCATCACTGTGCTTGTTATGTTCAGAGGGTATTCTTTTTGCTGGTTGCTCTCAGCCAGTAGATAATTGAGCACAACAGAGATACTAAGACAGGTCCATATCTGAGATATGCAGGACTACTCTGATTGGGGACTTTGGTCAAGGACTCTCCAATGACATTGCAGACTAGAATGCTTTCACTCAACTTTCATTCTTCCTTCTTTACCATTCTCTTTTATTCAGAAGGCCACACACATATGTGTAGAATTGTCCACATACTAGCACTGTGCACTTGCTCAGAAAACATCTGAGTAGGCCCTAAGCTCTCACCTCCTATTAACTTCGAGACTTTAAGCAAACTGAAACTGAAAGCCAAGATGGAGTTGTAAATTGTTGGCTAAGTGTTTGCTTTCTATGTCAGCAAGTCTGTTTTCACTTTGTAAATTAGTTTCCATTTTGTAAATTTTGTAAATTAGTTCTTGTATCATTCAAGATCTCACAAATAAGTGAAAATCATATCATTTGTCTTTCTCTGACTTACTTCAATTAATATGATAATCTCTAGGTCCATCCATGTTGTTGCAAATGACAGTATTTTATTATTTTTTATGGCTGAGTAATACTCTCTATATATTACATATACACAAACATACACTACATCCCATCTTTATCCATTTATCTGCTAATGGATATTTAGGTTGCTTCCATATAATGGCTATTATAAATAGTGGTATTATGAACATTGAGGTACACATATCTTTTTGAATTATGTTTTTTTCTGGATATATCCCCAGGAGTGGGATTACAGTATCATATAGAGTTATTATATGACCATTTACCTTAAATATATCAGATAAATAAAGAAGAGCAAACTAAATCCAAAGCAAGATGAAGAAATGAATAGTAATGACAAGAGTGCAAATATATAAAGAATAGAAAAATGATAAACAACAAAAACATTTATTTTTCTTTGGAAAAAAATCAAAATTTACAAACATCTAGTGAAACAGAGAGAAGACTCAAATTACTAAAATCAAGAATGAAAGAGGAGATATTACTACTGATTTTAGAAAAATAAAATGGATTAAAGGGAATATTAAGAATAATTGTAAACAAAATAGATAATATAGGCAAAATAGACAAATTCTGATACTGACAGACTATCAAAACTAACTCAAGAAGAAAAAGAAAATCTGAATGGAACTCTAACATAAATAAATTGAATAAATAATAATAAATTTACAAAAGAGCCTATGACCAGAGGGCTTTCTTGGTGAATTATACCAATCAGCCCTTCACTAACTCTTGCACATAACAGAAGGAAGTGAACAATTTCAAATCATTCTATGAAGTCAGCATTATCCTGACACCAAAACAAGACAAAGACATCACAATAAGAGAAAACTACAAATCAATATTGCTTATGAATACAGAACCAAAATCTTTCACAAAATATTAGCAAATCAAATCGAACAGCAGAAGCAAAGGATCATCTGGGAGTGAGGCCAGCAATTTGGTAGAGTAGCAATTTGAAAACATCCATTCCTCCACAGAAACAATGAAAAACAGGCAAGAATTCTCAGAAGCATATGTTAGAATTCTGGAAAATGGTCAAAGGTTTATAGCAAAAACATGAATGCTAACTCAAGAAAAAAGCCATTTAAAAATGGCTTTGAGGCATTTTTTTTACTTGCCCCAATCCCATTTTTCCCTGGTGTAGCAGTTTCACATCCTTTTATCTAGTCCTGGAAGGAGCAGAATTGACCTTATTTACAAAGTATATTGTTTATCTGTTCTAATTTGCCAGCACTGAAGAATTGATGCTTTTGAACTGTGGTGTTGGAGAAGACTCTTGAGAGTCCCTTGGACTGCAAGGAGATCCAACCAGTCCATTCTAAAGGAGATCAGTCCTAGGTGTTCAGTGGAAGGACTGATGCTAAAGTTGAAACTCCAATACTTTGACCACCTGATGCAAAGAGTTGATTCATTGGAAAAGACTCTGATGCTGAGAGGGATTGGGGGCAGGAGAAGAAGGGGACGACAGAAGATGAGATGGCTGGATGGCATCACCGACTCGATGGACATGAGTTTGGGTAAACTCTGGGAGCTGGTGATGGACAGGGAGGCCTGGTGTGCTGCGATTCATGGGGTCTCAAAGAGTGGGACACGACTGAGTGACTGAACTGAACTGAACTGAAAGAGTGACATAGGGTACCATCTCTTTGTGCCTAACTGAAAACTCACTCAGGGCAGAAGAACTGACAGGTACTGCCCTAAAACATGATGAAGCTAAAGAGGAGTATACAACATACAGTGCTTACTACGTGGTGCTAGTGGTAACGAACCGGCCTGGCAATGCAAGAGACATAAGAGAAGTGGTTTCGATCCCTGTGATGGGCAGATGCCCTGGAGGAGGGCATGGCAACCAACTCCAATATCTTGCCTGTAGAATGGCATGAACAAAGGAGCCTGGCAGGCTATAGTCCATAAGGTCACATAGAGTTGGACACAACTGAAGTGAATTAGCACACACAAATATAGCATACAGTGCTTTCCAGGTGGCTGAGAAACTAAAGAATCCACCTGCAATGCTGCAGACCAAGGTTTGATCCCAGGGTCAGGAAGATCCCCTGGAGAAAGGAATGGTTACCTGACACAGTACCCTTGTCTGAAGAATTCCATGGACAGAGGAGCCTGGTGGGCTACAGTCCATAGGGTCACAAAGAGTTGGACATGACTTAAGCAACTTAGCACACATGAATACAACATAAAATAGACTACCTACAATGTGGTTGGGAAAATCTGGAGAGAGAGTAGGTTTGGGAAATAAGGAAATTCAAAATCAAGGGACTTGCTGTCGAAGGGACTCTGAAGAGTCTTATCCGGCACCATAGTTTGAAAGCACCAATTTGTTGGCATTCAGGCTTTTTCTGATCAGCTCATCAATTGAGAATTAAAACTAGTAACTCCCCATACAAAACAATTATCTGTTCTGTTTTTCTACTCTCTTCGATTCTGGAAAGGAAAATAAAAATGTCACAAGTAACATGGTAGTAAAAGAAAATTGAAATAAAACTGTCCCATAATACTAAATATACCATGTATCTGGGCTTCCCTGGTGGCTCAGGCTGTAAAGAATCTGCCTGCAATGCAGGAGACCTGGGTTTAGAAGATCCCCTGGGCTATTTATAACACAGGGATATAAACAAAAAATAGTCCATTTACTGACTTTTGAAATTGAGCAAAAACTGGAAGATAAGACTAATCTGGCCTATTCTCTATTCTTAATTTATGTAACAGATTGACTTTCATCTGTTCCACAGAGAGGAATGTTCAGAGTCATCTTCTCTGAGATAGAGGTGGGAGAATGGGATGTATTTAGTGGGTTCCACTCCTTCTTTCTAATTAATAGATACAGTTCCTCTTTTCTAGCATGCCTAACACTTGAATGTACAGTTTAGGATAAACCATAAATGTAGACTACTGCTTTGGTTAAGCAGTAAGTCATCTTATTCTTGGATTATTGAAAAAGTATTCTAAGTGGTTCTCCATAACACTACTTTGTGTAAAATCTTTC
>SJXQ01004569.1:33700-57291 GCA_006408695.1 Aepyceros melampus
AAATATATATATATATATATATATATATATATATATATATATATATCTTAGAATGGAATGGAAGAGCACTGTATTCTAGACTACTCATTGAATGTGAAAGTGTTAGTCATTCAGTTGTGTCTCTTTGTGACCCCATGGACTGTAGCCTTCAGGCTCCTCTATCCATGTAATTCTCCAGGCAAGAATACTGGAGTAGGTTGCCATTTCCTTCTCCAAGGGATCTTCCCAACCCAGAGTTTGAACCTGGCTCTCCTGCATTGTGGGCAGACTCTTTACTGACTGAGTCACCAAGGAAGACCTAGTAAGGCTTGCCAAAGTAAGCAGTGGCAGAATTGCCAGTCTCTCCAAGAGCCTCTGAATCTAGGGATAGAAGACTAGGCAACGTTGACTAAACCAGAGGGGTGCTAGGGAGGAGAAAAATGCACATTTTTAAACTTTATTTCCAATTTACTCATGACCATAAGAATTTGTGTTTTTCAATGATTATAGAACACTTTCAGGAATAAAGATGCTAAAATAGGGTCAAATTAGACTTGTTTCAAAAATTCAGCAAGTGGTAAATTCCGTTTCCCCAATCCCACCCCACGCTCATCCCCAATCCCCCTTTGGAATGCTTTTCAGCTCAGTGGGACTTTCTCAGAAGTCACTGCTTTTTAGGTCTCTGTAGTCTCTCCTCAGAGGGTGGCTTGAAATGCGCCATTTTCCATCATCCTTCTCTTGCACCTTAGCTCTTCTCAAAAAAAAGGGCCCTCAAACTATCTTTGATCCATCCTCGTGCTCTCCCAGTGCCCTGAGACTGCTTCACAGGTCTGTAGAATGGGAGAAACTCTCGTTCTGTCCGCGTCGCAGCTCTAGTCAGTGGCCCTTCCACCTTTTTTTGGTGGAGCCTGTCTCGAATGTTTCCCTTTCTCAGACAAGGAATGAAGATGAAGATAGGAAACATGGGTAGAGGAGACAGAGGAAGTGGGCAGAGATCTTCTGAAAGAGAAAATGCAGGTTAGCCTCTGTGATGTATCTCCTGACGATTTTAAAACAACCTGGCTAACACTGAAAGAGTTCCATGACAGAAAGCTACACTGCCTACAGGGGGAAATAACCAGTTTGACGAAAGAGTGATTGTCAGAAGGGAGGTGGACAGGCTCCATAGCCAGAATTAAAGAGTTGATGGAGCAACAGAAAGTCTTGAATGGCATTATCCATGACCTGTGAGATCAATTAAAGGCCAAAGGATATGACCACTGTACAGTAAATGAAATGTCAGGAATATGTTACAGGAAGAACTTTAGGATATCTAAGAACAAAACCTGAAGTTTATTGGTGAGTTCACAGCAGAAAGGAATAAATTAAGAGAAGAAAACAAGGAGCTTTTCAGTTCAGTTCAGCTCAGTTGCTCGGTCGGCTCCGACTCTTTGCAACACTATGAACTGCAGTATTCCAGGCCTCCCTGTCCATTGCCAGCTCACGGAGTCCGCCCAAATTCATGTTCACTGAGTCGATGATGCCATCCAACATCTCATCCTCTGTTGTCCCCTTCTCCTCCCACCCTCAATCTTTCCTAGAATCAGAGACTTTTCCAATGAGACAGCTCTTCGCATCAGGTGGCCAAAATGTTACAGTTTCAGCTTCAGCATCAGTCCTTCCAATGAACACTCAGGACTGATCTCCTTTAGGATGGACTGGTTGGATCTCCTTGCAGTCCAAGGGACTCTCAAGAGTCTTCTCCAACACCACAGTTCAAAAGCATCAATTCTTTGGCGCTCAGCTTTCTTTATATATAGTCTTTCTTTATATATATATCTTTCTTTATAGTCCAAGTCTCACATCCATATATGACTACTGAAAAAACCATGCTGCTACTGCCACTAAGTCGCTTCAAACGTGTCTGACTCTGTGCGACCCCATAGACAGCAGGCCACCAGGTTCCACCATCCCTGGGATTCTCCAGGCAAGAACACTGGAGTGGGTTGCCCTTTAGCCATGACTAAATGGACCTTTGTTGGCAAAGTAATGTCTGTGCTTTTTAATATGGTGTCTAGGTTGGTCATAACTTTCCTTTCAAGGAGGAAGAGTCTTTTAATTTCATGCCTGCAATCACCATCTGTAGTGATTTTGGAGCTCCAAAAAATAAAGTCTGACACTGTTTCCACTGTTTCCCCAACTATTTCCCATGTAGTGATGGGACCAGATGCCATGATCTTCATTTTCTGAATGTTGAGCTTTAAGCCAACTTTTTCGCTCTCCTCTTTCACTTTCATCAAGAGGCTTTTTAGTTCCTCTTCATTTCTGCCATAAGGGTGGTGTCATTTGCATATCTGAGGTTACTGATATTTCTCCTGGCAATCTTGATTCCAGCTTCTGCTTCTTCTAGCCCAGCGTTTCTCATGATGTACTCTGCATAGAAGTTAAATAAGCAGGGTGACAATATACAGCTTTAACATACTCCTTTTCCTATTTGAAACCAGTCTGTTGTTCCATGTCCAGTTTTAATTGTTGCTTCCTGACCTGCATATAGCTTTCTCAAGAGGCAGGTGAGGTGGTCTGGTATTTCCATATCTTGAATTTTCCACAGTTTTTTGTGATCCACACAGTCAAAGGCTTTGGCATAGTCAATAAAGCAGAAATAGATGTTTTTCTGGAACTCTCTTGCTTTTTCTATGATCCAGTAGATGTTGGCAATTTGAATTCTGGTTCCTCTGCCTTTTCTAAAACCAGCTTGAACATCTGGAAGTTCATGGTTCATATATTGCTGAAGCGTGACTTGGAGAATATTGAGCATTACTTTACTAGCGTGTGAGATGAGTGCAATTGTATGATAGTGTGAGCATTCTTTGGCATTGCCTTTCTTTGGGATTGGAATGAAAACTGACCTTTTCCAGTCTGGTGGCCACAGCTTTTGGTGAGTGGCAAATAGGGCAGAAAGCAGGAAAAAAAAAAGATTAGGGCATGCACTGTGGAGGTTCCTAGTCTCATGGTTGCATGCCTGGGAACTGCTGTTGCATGAGGGGAAGGCGGGATGCCCAGGTTCATCTTTTAAGCATATAGCTGAACTTAGTTTATTCAATTTGAGAGTATCTTTTTAGAGCTTGCATGTCTGGAAGTTCAAGCTGTGTAGTGCAGGAGCCGGCAAGAGGATATTCCCCATATCCAAGGTCAGGAGCAGTGGCTGAGAGAAGATANTTTCATCAAGAGGCTTTTTAGTTCCTCTTCACTTTCTGCCATAAGGGTGGTGTCATTTGCATATCTGAGGTTACTGATATTTCTCCTGGCAATCTTGATTCCAGCTTCTGCTTCTTCTAGCCCAGCGTTTCTCATGATGTACTCTGCATAGAAGTTAAATAAGCAGGGTGACAATATACAGCTTTAACATACTCCTTTTCCTATTTGAAACCAGTCTGTTGTTCCATGTCCAGTTTTAATTGTTGCTTCCTGACCTGCATATAGCTTTCTCAAGAGGCAGGTGAGGTGGTCTGGTATTTCCATATCTTGAATTTTCCACAGTTTTTTGTGATCCACACAGTCAAAGGCTTTGGCATAGTCAATAAAGCAGAAATAGATGTTTTTCTGGAACTCTCTTGCTTTTTCTATGATCCAGTAGATGTTGGCAATTTGAATTCTGGTTCCTCTGCCTTTATTAAAACCAGCTTGAACATCTGGAAGTTCATGGTTCATATATTGCTGAAGCGTGACTTGGAGAATATTGAGCATTACTTTACTAGCGTGTGAGATGAGTGCAATTGTATGATAGTGTGAGCATTCTTTGGCATTGCCTTTCTTTGGGATTGGAATGAAAACTGACCTTTTCCAGTCTGGTGGCCACAGCTTTTGGTGAGTGGCAAATAGGGCAGAAAGCAGGAAAAAAAAAAGATTAGGGCATGCACTGTGGAGGTTCCTAGTCTCATGGTTGCATGCCTGGGAACTGCTGTTGCATGAGGGGAAGGCGGGATGCCCAGGTTCATCTTTTAAGCATATAGCTGAACTTAGTTTATTCAATTTGAGAGTATCTTTTTAGAGCTTGCATGTCTGGAAGTTCAAGCTGTGTAGTGCAGGAGCCGGCAAGAGGATATTCCCCATATCCAAGGTCAGGAGCAGTGGCTGAGAGAAGATACCCCACATCCAAGGTAAGGAGCTGCAGCTGCACTTTGCTGGAACAGCTGTGAAGAGACATTCCACATACAAAGTAAGAGAAACCCAAGTAAGAGATAGGTGCTAAGAGAGGGCATCAGAAGGCAGATGGACTGAAACCACATTCACAGAAAACTAGCCAATCTGGTCACATGGACCACAGCCTTGTCTAACTCAGTGAAACTAAGCCATGCCATGTGGGGCCACCCAAGATGGACAGGTCATGGTGGAGAAGTCTGACAGAATGTGGTCCACTGGAGAAGGGAATGGCAAACCACTTAAGTATTCTTACCTTAAGAACTCCATGAACAGTATGAAAAGGCAAAAAGATAGAACACTGGAAGATGAACTCCCCAGGTCAGTAGGCTCAGTGGAGAAATAACTCCAGAAAGAATGAAGGGATGAAGCCAAAGCAAAAACAACACACAGGTGTGGATGTGACTGGTGAGAGAAGCAAGGTCCAATGCTGTAAAGTGCAATATTGCATAGGAACCTGGAATGTTAGGTCCATGAATCAAGGCAAATTGGAAGTGGTCAAACAGGAGATGGCAAGTGAACTAAAATGGTCTGCAATGGGTGAATTTAATTCAGATGACCATATATCTACTACTGTGAGCAGAAATACCTTAGAAATGGAGTAGCCATCATAGACAACAAAAGAGTCGAAAATGCAGTACTTGGATGCAGTCTCCGAAACTACAGAATGATCTCTGTTCGTTTCTAAGGCAAACTATTCAATATCACAGTAATCAAAGTCTATGCAAAGACCAGCAATGCTGAAGAAGCTGAAGTTGAACGGTTCTATGAAGACCTACAAGACCTTTTAGAACTAACATTAAAAAAAAAAAAGATGTCCTTTTCATTATAGGGGACTGGAATGCAAAAGTAGGAAGTCAAGAAACACCTGGAGTAACAGGCAAATTTGGCCTTGACATACAGGATGAAACAGGGCAAAGACTAATAGAGTTTTGCCAAGAAAATGCACTGGTCATAGCAAACACCCTCTTCCAATAACACAAGAGAAGACTCTACATGTGGACATCACCAGATGGCCAACACGAAAATTAAATTGATTATATTCTTTGCAGTCAAAGATGGAAAGCTCTATATAGTCAGCAAAATCAAGACTTGGAGCTGACTGTGGCTCTGATCATGAACTCCTTATTGCCAAGTTTAGTCTTGAATTGAAGAAATTAGGGAAAACCACTAGACCATTCAGGTATGACCTAAATTAAATCCCTTCTGATTATACAGTGGAAGTGAGAAATAGATTTAAGGGACTAGATCTGATACACAGAGTGCCTGATTAACTATGGACAGAGGTTCATGACATTGTGCAGGACACAGTGATCAAGACCATCTCAAGAAAAAGAAATGCAAAAAAAGCAAAATGGCTATCCGAGGAGGCCTTACAAAGATCTGTGAAAAGAAGGGAAGCCAACAGCAAAGGAGAAAAGGAAAGATATACCCATTTGAATACAGAGTTCCAAAGAAGAGCAAGGAGAGATGTCAGGGAATGTTTAACAGGAGGATTTTATGTGTTGTTTCTCATAAATCCTCTGTTCCTTATCTGCGTCTGCAAGAAGTGAGTAGAACTGCATGCAGCTCTCAGGACTGAGGTTATAAGATGAAACAGGCCTGAATCTCCTTCAGTAAACATTCTCCTTATGACAAAACTATCCAGTCTCGATCCTCTTTCTTGATATATGGATAGTCTCCTAACCTTGTGAGCATTATTATCCCTGTTCCCTTGGTAACCATTGCTGTACATTTGGTTTTCTGATCTTTATCATTGTCAAAAGAAATTTCTTGTACTACAGCCTATATATACTCACAGAAAGATAATTAAAGCACCTTTGCTCCATCAGAGCTTGGGTCCCCATGTATTTCTTTCTTTCATTCTCTGTCTCTCTCTCTGGCTAATTATCTGGAGCATAAAAACCCGTCATGATCACTCTCCTGCCTGGGCTTCCAAGAACCCCTCGAGAAAGCACCCTGTGCCTTCACCCCCTTGAGAGGGTGCCCTATGCCTTCATGAGTGATGCAAGCCCTGTGTCAAGAGCTTTATTGGTTCTCTGTGTAAACCAGGAAATATCAGCCTCTTTCTCTCTTTCACTCTCTATTGTCAACTCAGACTGCTAGGTCCTGGTCCATTAAAGGACCTCAACAAGTGATGCCCAAACAGGGACATTGGTATACGTGGCATTTCGGATAAAGTGACTCCAGGCTTATTGAGGTCAAGGCCTATTGAGTTTGGATAGTAGTAAGACATGGGTCAAATGGCTGGAAAGCCCCATCATTTCTCTATTTTACTTCACCATTTGTTTAAAGCTCAGGGACTCTTGGATTTGCACCAATGAATAGAGGCTTACTTTCAAACAGTGATTAAATGTAATCCTTGGTTCCCTGATAAATGCAGTTTTGATTTAGAAATTTGGCACCAGGTCAAGGAAAATGTTGAATGAACTGCCAAGCAAGAAAAAAAATATTCCAATTGATTTCTGGCCCCTATGGCCTCTCATTAAAGCTGTAATTCTGCAATTTCAAGGTACATTCTAGCCCTCCCAATATTCGACAACAGACAGAACATTTATTGCATGAATATGAATTAGATGATGAAACTTTACAAAAGGCCCAATTATAACAACATAAAATATTTCAAAATTTTCCTACTACCCCTGCCCCAGCTGCTTGAAATGCTCCTCCTCTGCCAGCAGACACGAATCCAAAAGTCTGAATTATCAGAAAAAAAAGTCTCATTTACTATTACACAAAAAGGAATAAAGTACCTAGAAATGAGCCTACCTAAGGAGGTAAAAGACCAGTACTCAGAAAACTATAAGAAATTGATGAAAGAATTTGAAAGTGACACAAATAAATGGAAAGATACTCTGTGTTCATGGAATGGCAGTATTAACATAATGAAAATGACCATACTACCCAAGGCAATCTACAGATACAATGTAATCCTTATCAAAATGCCAATTCTACTTTTCACAGATTTGTATGGAAACACATAAAATCCTGAATCACCAAAACAATCTTGGCAATGAAGAACAGAGCTTGAGGTATCACATTTCCTTACTTCAGTTATGTAGATGACACCACCTTAATGACAGAAAGCAAAGAGGAAGTAAAGAGCCCTTGAGGAAAGTGAAAGATGAGAGAGATAAAGCTGGTGTAAAACTCAACATTTAAGAAACTAAGATTCCTGCATCCAGTCCCATCACTTCATGGCAAATAGATGAGGAAACAATGGAAACAGTGACAGGTTTTATTTTCTTGAGCTCCAAAATCACTGTGGATTGACCCCGTCTATGGGGTCACACAAAGTCAAACACAACTGAAGTGATTTAGCAGCAGGGAGATTTTGGACTGTGTTTTTCAGCTTTATAGCTTTACCTCTATTTTCTAAAATACATAGAAAAAGTAAAGTTAGAATAATATATATTAAGTTGCCTTCAGAGGCACTGAGGTGTTTCAGGTCAGAGAATAACTCATAAAGAACAGTATAGACCTCATTGTTCAGAAAGCACTCTCTTTTTTGAAAATATAGTGATAAGACCAATGGCAACAGTTTGGGATCGTATGACTAATTGGTTTTCAAATTTAAAATATTCACATTTTGACATCAAAGAATGCCAGTAATATTCAGTAAAATCTCTTAAAATATTGCTTTGTAAATAAATAAATTGCCAAGGATATTTCGTTTGAAGATAGTGGCACATTTAAAACAACATTAGCTAGGCACTAAGCTTAGAATAGGAGTTTCTGAGTATCTGAGAGAGAGAGAGAGAGAGAGAGAGAGAGAGAGAGAGAGAGAGAGTTTTGCTTTCAATGGAATTAAAATCAAAATCACTGTATGGCTTTTATTTGAATTCATATTGTAAGAGAGATCAGCCAGATCAAACTCCTTTAAAATACTGCCGGGAGCCAGCCTGGGGAATACCGCCCGTGGCCAAGGTCATGAGGAAGAGGCCTGATAGGCAAAGGCGAGATCAGGCCTCGAGGAAACCCCCCTGAGCCTTCTCGAGCATCTACCCCCAAACCAGAATCTGTCTGTCTTATTATTTTATGACTTTCGCCAACGTTTTTGACATTAACAGAGTCTATCCCTGACCACCTTTCTCTGGAAAAAGTTAACTTAGAGCTCCAGTTAACAGTCCCTGCATATAAAAGGAGTGTCTCAGCTCAAATCCCTCTACTGGCTCTCTAACTTGCCTGACAGGTTTACCTGGATTTTTACAACTATGCATGTGATTGTTTACAGAACCCCAACTGCAAGAGGAACAAAGCTTAAAAAAAAAATCTTAAAGATATAGAGCCCTTTTTTTAAGGAGCTAAGAATTATGTTGGCAGAGGGTTTTCATTGTGAGTTAATGACTACCGCCAGACCTCCATATCCTTTATCTTTTAGGCACCTGGAGGATATTAATCAATGTAATTGGGATGTAGAAAAAATAATATAGTAGTTTTGATGTCAGCAATACTAGACTTCATGAATTTTCTCTTTGCTATAAATTACTGTACTCCTCTTTCTTTGTTATAAATTTTTGTGTTCTTGCTATGTAAGAATGTAACCTTAATTAGTGCTTTCTGAGAGTGGCACCAGACTTCAGTAAGAACAACACTTTTAGGGCAAATAAGTTTTCTGGCTGATAGACCCTAATCAGAAAAGGGCCATAAAATGCTAATAGACCTCCTGGCCAGAAGATGATGTAAATCACCTAAGACCTGTGTATACTGCTAGGTATGCAGAGAGAAAGCCTGGTCTCGATAAGGGTCAGGGCTGCTGACCCTGCATGAGTTTGTATTATCCATTGATCTCTATGTACAAAAAAAAAAAAAAGTATAAAAGTGGACCTGGAAAATAAAGAAATGTACCAGTTCCTGGAAAGACTGGTTTCCCCCGTGTTGTCTTTTCTCATTTTCTGCTGAATTCCCGTCTGGAGCGCGGAGGTTCACTGTGTCTGCTTATTTGCCCTGGCTTCTAAGACCCACGTGAGAGGGAGCCCAAGGCGGGGCACTCTCTGCTACTCAAGTGGGCGCCGGTGGCCTACGTAGATGGTGCAAACCTCTTGTCTCGGAGTTTTATTGGTTCTCCACATAAACCAAGTTATTCAGCCTCTTTTCTCCTCTATATTCTCTACTACATTATTCTCTTCTAATCTCTCTTTAAACTTGTAATAATCTCTCTTCACTGACTCCATCCCGACTTCGAATTCCCTGGATCCACCAGGGCTGGACTTTCGCAAAATACCTTAACAATCAAGCTGGAAAAATTAATTACATCCTGGCTGAGCTCAGATAATTTTTGTAATCAGTATTTTTTCATTTCATAAAAACATTTTATTAAATGGAAATCGAATTCCCTTTACCTGCTAACTTTATATAATTAAAAGAGTGAGATTTTGACTGAAAAATTATAATACATTATTTAGAAGTCACTGGTTTCTTGGAATTCTTAATAAAACTTCATATATTTTTTTCCATTTTCAGCAGCATTCTTATTCTCAAGATATATTTACTGTTCATTGTAGTCATGGTGACTTACTGATCTTTGTTAACTAACCTGGAACATAAATGACACAGTAGCAAAGCTGAGAAGAAAGAGCTACATACTAGGTGGTAAGAGCCCTTCAGTTTCAGTTCAGTCCCTCAGTTGTGTCTAACTCTTTGTGACCCCATGGACTGCAGCATGCCAGGCTTCCCTGTCCATCACCAACTCCCAGGGCTTGCTCAAACTCATGTCCATCCACTCAGTGATGCCACCCACCCATCTCATCCTCTGTTGGCCCCTTCTCCTCCTGCTTTCAATCTTTCCCCTCATCAGGGTCTCTTCCATTGAGTTAGTTCTTCACATCAGGTGCCCAAACTATTAGTTTCAGCTTCAGCATCAGTCATTCCAATGAATATTCAGGACTGATTTCCTTAAGGATTGACTGCTTGGTTCTCCTTGCAGACCAAGGGACTCTCAAGAGTCTTCTCCAACACCACAGTTCAAAATCATCAATTCTTCGGTGCTCGGCTTTCTTTATAGTCCAACTCTCACATCCGTAATGACTACTGGAATATCCGTAGCTTTGACTAGATGGACTTTTGTCAGTAAAGTAATAAATATCTTTTCAATATGCTGTCTAGGTTGGTCATAGCTTTCCTTCCAAGCAGCAAGCGTCTTTCATGGCTGCAGTCACCATCTGCAGTGATTTGCAGCCCAAGAAGTTAAAGTCTCTCACTCTTTCCACTGTTACCCTATCTGTTTGCCATGAAGTAATGAGACCATATGCCATGATCTTCATTTTCTGAATGTTGAATTTTACTCCAACTTTTTCACTTTCCTCTTTCACTTTCATCAATAGGCTCTTTAATTCTTCTTCACTTTCTGCCATAAGGGTGGTTTAATCTGCGTTTCTGAAGTTATTGATATATCTCCTGGAAATCTTAATTCCAGCTTGTGCTTCATCCAGCCCAGCATTTCACATGATGTATTCAGTATAGAAGTAAAGTAAGCAAGGTGACAGTATACAGTCTTTATGTACTCCTTTATGTACTCCCAATTTGCAACCAGTCTGTTGTTCCATGGCCCATTCTAACTGTTGTTTCTTGACCTTCATACAGATTTCTCAAGAGCCAAGTAAGGTGGTCAGGCATTCTCATCTCTTGAAGAACTTTCCACAGTTTTTTGTGATCCACACAATCAAAGGCTTTTTCAAAGTCAATAAAGCAGAAGTAGATGTTCTTCTGGAACTCTCTTGCTTTTTTGATGATCCAGTGGAACTTGGCAATTTGATCTCTGTTTCCTCTGCCTTTTCTAAATCCAACTGGAACATCTGGATGTTCATGGTTCACATACTGTTGAAGCTTGGCATGGAGAATTTTGAGCATTAGTTTGCTAGCATGTGAGATGAGTGCAATAGTGCAGTAGTTTGAACATTATTTGGCATTGCCTTTCTTTGGGATTGGAATGAAAATTGACTTTTTTTCCCATCCTGTGGCCACTTCTGAGTTTTCCAAATTTGCTGTCATATTCAGCACAGCACTTTACAGTATCATATTTTAGGATTTTAAATAGCTCAATTGGAATTCCATCACCTCCACTAGCTTTGTTCATATGCTTCCTGAGGCCCGCTGGACTTTGCATTGCAGAATGTCTGGCACTAGGTGAGTGATCACACCATCATGGTTATCATGGTAGATCTGTTTTGTATAGTTCTTCTGTGTATTCTTGCTACTGTTGTTAATATCTACTGCTTCTGTTAGGTCCATACCATTTCTCTCCTTTCCTGTGTCCATATTTGCATGAAATGTTCCCTTGGTATTTCTAATTTTCTTAAAGAGATCTCTAGTCTTTCCCATTTTATTGTTTTCCTCTCTTTCTTTGCACTGATCACTGAGGAATGCTTTCTTATCTCTGCTTGCTGTTCTTTGGAATTCTGCATTCAAATGGGCAAGAGCCCTATATTTTAATAAATTACTACATTTTTTATTAACCGTTTGATCTTGAGTAGGTTACAGTGGCAGACACCCTCTCTCGATGCCCCTGACCAAAGATGTCTGTGTCTTAATCCCAGGGTTTGCAATTATATCACTTTTTGTGTGGGATAATACAATTTGCAAGTTTAATTAACATTCCAGACTTTAGCATATTGAGATTATTTAGGATAATCTGAATGGATCTAATCTAATCATGTAAGCCATAAAAGCAGAGAATTTTTAAAACTGAAATTGTAAAGATGAGGCAGAAGGAGTGATCAGAGAGATTTGAAGCTTAAGAAAGGCTCAGCCTAGATTACTTACTCAGAAAATGAGAATAGTAATGCCTGAAGGGAATGCAGGTCATTTTTAAAAGACCCCTGATTGACTTTACCCTCTCTGGCACTCTGTAGTTCCATCCATGTCTATACAAATGAGCCAATTTTGTTCCTCTTTATGGTTGAGTAATATTCCTTGGTATATATGTGCCAGGGGAAAGTGGGGCTGGAAGGAATTGGGAGGTTGGAATTGACACATATACAGTATTGATCCATTGTGTAAAATATGTAACTAATGAGAACACACTGTATAGTACAGTGAACTCTACTTAATGCACTGTGATGAACTGAATGGGAAAGAAATCCAAAACGGAGGGGATATGTGTAAATGTACAGATGATTCATTTTGCTGTAGGGTATAAACTGCACAGTAAAGCAACTATATGCCAATAAAAATTAATTTTTAAAAAGTGTTCTTGAATAATAGCCAGCAAGGAAGTAGGACCTCAGTTCTATTGTTGTTCAATCACTCAGTCATGTACAACACTTTGTAACCCATGGACTGCAGCATGCCAGGCTTCCTTGTCCTTCTCTATCTCCCAGAGCTTGCTCAGACTCATGTCCATTGTGTTGGTGATGCCATCCAACCATCTCATCCTCTGTCACTACCTTCTCCTCCTGCCCTCAATCTTTCCCAGTATCAGGGACTTTTCCAAAGAGTTGGTTCTTTGCATCAAGTGGCTAAAGTATTGGATCTTCAGCTTTAGCATCAATCCTTTCAATGAATATTCAGGGTTTATTTCCTTTAGGATTGACTCTTTGATCTCCTTGCTGTTCAATGGTCTCTCAAGCATCTTCCCCAGCACCACAATTTCAAACTGTCAATTCTTTGGTGCTCAGCCTTCTTTATGGTCCAACTCTCACATCTGTATGTGGCTACTAGAAAGACCATAGCTTTGACTATATGGACCTTTGTCTGTTCTGTAGCCATGTGGAATTGAATCTGGCCAACAACTCATGGCAACCCACTCCAGTACTCTTGCCTGGAAAATCCCATGGATGGAGGAGCCTGGTGGGCTGCAGTCCATGGGGTCGCCAGGAGTTGGACACAACTGAACGACTTCATTTTCACTTTTCACTTTCATGCATTGGAGAAGGAAATGGCAACCCACTTCTGTGTTCTTGCCTGGAGAATCCCAGGGACGAGGGAGCCTGGTGAGCTGCCATCTGTGGGGTTGCACAGAGTCGGACACAACTGAAGTGATTAGCAGCAGTAGCAGCAACAACTCAAGTGAATGTGGGAGAGGATTTTCTCCTAAAGCCTTCAGATAAGAGCACAGACCAGTTGAAACCTTGATTGTGGTCTGTGAAACTTGGAGCAGAGAAAGCAATCAAGCCCACTCAGACTTTGACTTACAGAACTGTGAAATGATACATTTATGTTGTATTAAGCCACTGCAGTTTTGGTAATTTGTTATGCAATAATAGAAAACAAATACTGTCATTTATCTTTCCTGCCTTGATATCTCTTTGATAAAATGCCTTACCTTCTAGATCTATTTAATAGTTATGATACAGGTAGAATTTTGTTTAAAACAGAGTCCTGTGATATAACAGGAGAAAAAAAGGACTATGTTTATAAGCAGCACATTTTCCATTTAACAAGAAAAGAACTGTCTCAAATACCTCCATAAACCATTCTTTCCTTCCCTAATCTTTAATTTTGTGTCCTGTTATCTAGGCAAAAGAAAAATATGATGAGAACTAGTTTGTAGGAGAGAGATTTTTCTACTGATCTAGAAGTTGCAAAATAAATTATGTCATGACTATTGTCCAATTACATCTAAGGCTGAAAACTTATTATTCTCATTACATTAAATTAAAATTATTTATTTTTTTTATATTTTGAGTAGGATATAGCATGTTTTTTGAGTGTATTATATTAATTTCCTTTTACTTGTGGTATAAATTAATTGGATGATCATTGGGCTCCCCAGAGATGATGTATATAGCAGGAAAATGAGAAGTAAAAAGAAAAATGATTGTACCTTTTGCTTCCTGGGAATTGGAATAGCAAAATAAGCTTCACAGAATAATAACAGTAAGAAAACATGAAGACTGCTCACAGCTAGTTTAGGTAAATCAGAAAACACAGATATCATGTTACTGTGGAGCTGCCTACATCTCCTGTTAATTTAAGGAGGAAAAATTTTCTCCTATTCCTAAACCTCTGTAGAATAAAACTGCCTTTCCTAACCATAATCTCAAATTCTAATGAATCTTATTATACCTGTTACTTCTTGTAACATTATTATGCAGCTTTGTGTCTCTTTATTAGAACTTCTCTTTTATTACCTGTCACAGCTGTCACATAGATCACATATCCTAATTTCCAGCTCAAAATAATCAGGAGCTTCATTTTGGAGTTGTGGTTATTTGGATTACCTTCAATGACCATTATAGACATTTGGATTTACACATACAGTCTGATCTATTTGGTTTTTAACCAATTAAATGCACTGTTGTTTTTTTTCCTTTTGCATTGTATAATTCTGTCAGCTACATGAAATATTATTGTGTGAAATGGTTGATATTGTAAAAGAAGAATATTGTTTCTCTGGTATGTGAATGAATTTCATGACAAAATTGATTTTGTTGTTTTTGTAATTGCCCAAGTTGCTTTCAGCAACTTCTGCCTTCAAAATTACAGTCCATAAAAGAGCATTTTTCCATGATGGAAATTTGGCCAGGGTATTCTACATCAGGCAGTTTTATTATTTTCAAGTGTTATACTAAAATACATTTGCATTATCTGTGCTATTGGTGAACTTCATAATTTTTATAAAGTACTGTTTCAAGAAACCTGGACTGGTCCCAGTACCAGTGTTAATTGGCTTTGTGATTTTAAAGTATTCACTTAGCCTCTCTGTGTTTGTTTTCTCATCTGGAATACAGAAGTGAAAATATCTCCCACATGCATTGGCCTTAAAACTGTAATTGATTTTCTCTGGCAATGCAAAAGTTGTTCATGCAGTTTATTTCCCTGAAGGAGAGAAATTGAGGGCAAAACTTGACTGATTTGTACCATGTTTGTCAAACTTGCCCCTTGTCTCTCAAGATCACAATGATGATCTACTGGTCATTAGCAGACATGACTTTCAAAAGGAAAAGAACAGAGCCCATAATCCAATTTCATTCACAGCTCACTATAACCATAAGACAAGCTGGGAAATCTCCATGATTGCAGTTTTGGAGCAAGTTCCCTGGGACAACTAGCTTCTTCCTTTTGGATTCAAAAAATAAACATACATGTCAATTCAAGGCCACTAGGCAAATGACCAAATGGTATTTTGTGCATAATATTGAGATAGGAAGGGGTAGGACACAACCTTTAAAAGAATGACATAGCTCTGAGGACATGACATATACTGATTAGAACCAACTAGGTACAGGATGGTAGATGAGTCAACTTTCACTATACCTTGAGCCTCAGTATACACTCACTGTAACACATCAGTTAGCTAAATGACATACCCACAGGTGTTACGACAGTTCCAAAGCTGACCACAAGGTCAAAAAGTGGATGGTGGCCCAATTCCTGGAAATCCCCACCTTTCCCCCAAAATAGCTGGAATATTCCTCCCACTCAGTCTATGAAATTACCCACCCCTGTAAAAACTGACAACCCCATACCCTAGTTGCCTCTCTTGTCATCCAAGAGGAACCACACTCAGTCTATAGAGTGTGTATCATCCTGAATAAATGGCTTGTTCTTGAATTCTTTTCTGCATGGAACCAAGAATCCATACTTGGTAGTCATCCTAGAAACTCACCTGAGGCCTGGGACATGACCATCCTCTCTAGCCCTACCTCTCTTTCCTGCTACATTATAATACTAAATAATAGTGAAAAATTGGGGTTCACGAGTGGCTCAGTGGTAAAGAATCTGCCTGCAATGAAGGAAATGCAGGTTTGATCCTTGAGTCAGTAAGATCCACTAGAGAAGGTAATGGAAACTCACTCCAGTATTCTTGCCTGGAAAATCCCATGGACAGGAAACCAGGTGGACTATGGGGGCTGCAAAAGTTTCTGACACGACTTAGTGATTAAACAACAAAATAGTGAAATTTGAGGAAAGAAATGCAACCGTGTATCTAATGAACATAGAAATGGAAATATCAGAATACTAATGTTCACTGATGTGATTCCTAAGAAACAAGGAATTTGTTTTCCAATCATTTTGTTTATAAAGGAGCAAAGATGCCTGGTATAAATAAATAAGGATACATTAAGCAAAAATTTTCAGGAACTGCTATGTAAGAAACCCAGTACTCTGCTGTGCAATATTGGGACCCAGGAATGAAAGATTTAGCTGGCAATTGGACTGGAGGGCAAGATTTGTTAAGAGAGTACTTCATACCAAAAAATAAGTAGAAAACAATATGAGATCATGCATAATGCTGTGCTTGATGACCTAGCATTTTAGCAAAGAGGTTACTTATAGCTTCCATAAGAAGCTGGCTTTAACTGACTCTCCTAATATTATCTACCTGTCCCTACTACATGCCCTACACACTCCAATCACCATTCCTACACGAGAATTTTATGGTTTTTTGAGTTTGTCATTATCTATCTTTAAATGAAATACACATCTCTGATTGGTAAAGTTCTACTTTCACTCAAGACTCATCTCTTTCATTTCTCTTCTCTGTTGATTATGTATTCATTTTGTGTTATTTTCTCCATTCTATTTTAGTACTTAGAATACTCAGATTTATTTACGTCAAGGACAGGTATAACAGCTTAATGCTCTCTATAGTGCCACACACCCAGCAGAATGTTTGACTCATAGTTGATGTTTAATAAACAGTTGTTCTTCCATTTGAATAAACATTTGTTCATCCATTCAACTTATATATGCATAAGTTTAGAAAAATAAGGTAAGAATAAATTGATAAAGGAAATGTGCATATCCACTTGAGGAGTTTGGGATTTCTGCTGCAGAAATGGGGATCTAAAATAGGTTTTTGAGTAGACTAGAATAATGAAAGCATTTTTGCAGAGATAATTCTGGAGGTGATACAAATCAACAGAAGGAAGGAGATGATCTATAAGGAGCTAAAGATACAACAGTAAAATAGGTCATAATCTTCCTAGCAATCACCTAGCAATTTAATGGAATATACAGTCACTCCATTGTGTCCGACTCTTTGAGACCACATGGACTGCAGCCCACCAGGCTTCTCTGTCCGTGGAATTATCCAGGCAGGAATACTGGAGTGGGTTGCCATTTCCTTCTCCAGGCATTCTTGTACAGGTCTCACCCAATTTTCTCACCTATGAACATTTTATTTTCTTAATGTATTTGGCAAGCCTAAGAAACAAATATCAGTACATTGCTACTAACAAAATTTCATACTTAATTTGTATTTCACTTGTTTTTCCATTAATGTCCTCTTTCTTTTCAAGGATCCAAACCAGGGTGTTACTGTGCAGTTAAATGTCATCACTTCCTGGTTTCCTTTGGTTTGTGACACCTTTCTGTATTATTATTATTATTTTTTTAATGATCTTGTTTATCTGTAGTGGTAGTGGCCAAGTATCCTGTAGAAGTCCCTTCATCTGAATTTGTCTGGTGTTTTCCTCATGATTAGACTGGATTTATAGAGTTCCAGGCAGAGTACCAGAGAGAGGAAGTTTCCCTTTTCATCACATCTATCAAAGTTTATAAGATATCCATATGATGTCACTGATGATGTTAACATGCATCACTTAGTTAATGTAATATTTGCCAGGTTTATTTATAAAGTTATTATTTTTCCTTTCCCCTTCCTATTCTTTAGAAGTAAGCCATTGATTTCAGCCTCTCCTAAAGGGGTTGCATGAGGAATAAGATCTAGTTCCTTGAGGGGGAAGCATCTACATATATTATTTGAAATATTTTTATAAGAAACATTTTCTTCACTCCTCAATGTATTTATGTATTCAATAATGTGTTACTTTCACTATGTGTGCATGTGTATTGATTTCATACTTTGAATTATAATCCAATTATATCTGATTTAGTTTGTTATTTAAATTGTTCCAGATTTGGCCATTGGGGGCTTTTTTAGTTGTTTACAGTATCCTTTTGACATATCCTCATCATTGGGAATTTTTCTTGGAGAAGGGGAGTACTTTTGTAATTTCTGACCCTATGAGAAGCTCTCTTATTTTGTATATTCCTCACTCCAGCCCTAGTATCAACCATTTATCCAAGAAGCCCTGGTGCCTGGCTCTACTTGTTGCTACTGGCGTGTCATTCTTTTCTAGGCCCTTTCAGTGGCCTAGAGAAAGAAAATACACATGTGTATATGAAACTATGTATATAAACATCATTAATACCATTAATGTACATGAATATCATTAAACATTTCTTTATGTACTGAGTTTAGACATCATGAAGATGTCTCCAGCTCTAATCCAGTATCACATGGTTCATTCTAGTCTTCTTCTTTTGCTTATCTGTAACTCCAACACTAAGAAACCTGGTTGTCACTATTTACCATACATTTAGTTACTTCCCTGATGGCTCAGATGGTAAAGCGTCTGCCTGCAATGCAGGAGACCTGGGTTCGATCCCTGGGTTGGGAAGTCCCCTGGAGAAGGAAATGGCAACCCACTCCAGTACACTTGCCTGGAAAATTCTGTGGTTGGAGGAGCCTGGTAGGCTACAGTCCATGGGGTCACAAAGAGTCGGACATGACTGAGTGACTTCACTTATTTACTTACTCCATAGCAATATACATGGAAAACAGTTTCAGAATTGTTAACATAGGTCCTCACATGAAACAAATTTACCAACTAGAGTAGAGTTTATAAACATTTACATTTGTCTTCAGTTTACAGGTTCCACTCAAAATATTATTTTCCAAAATTATCTAAGTCAGTGCATTTTCCCCATGTCCTTCATTGTCTTTATATTATATATTTGCAGTAGAGATAGATTTGTTTGTCACAGTCTAAATTCTGTCCTGAGATACCTCAACATCCTGACTAATTTTGCTTTTTAGTTTACATACGTTAAAGCTAACTCTGTGTAATATAGTGTCCTATCAGTTCAGTTCATTTGCTCAGGCATGTCTGACTCTGCATGTCTGACTGTATGTCTTTGAATATTTTCTGACTAAGTAAGTGAGTATAAACATAAGAATAACTGAGATCCATATGATGAAGACCTGGTGATTATTAACCAATTTGTAAAATACAGATAGCTGTACTACTCAGATGGCAGAGCTGTAGTCATTAGTTTGGTTGTGTGAATCCTAAGATTAGGGTTTTAATATAATTTTTAAAACTTATTATTACAATCATTAGCAAAAATTAAAATGAGGCTTTAAAAGCCTGAGCTTCAAGAATTACTTTTCTAGTTTTTTCTTGGGGTCATATACATTTCTGGTTGCCTATGATGTTCACATAAATTACACAATTTTTTCCCCAAAATGTCAGAAAGTCTAGCACATATAAAAGCAAAAAATTGATAGAGGTGAACACAAATATAGCTTTAAAAAAGTAAATATCAAGTATTAAAATATCTATGATGAAGAGCTCTATAATACCATAAATAAAGTTCTATTCCCCAAAGCAATGAATCTGTAACAACAAATTAGCTTAGATTTATTATATTTTTGGTAATTAAAAAGCAGAATTTTCCTGAGCCTATGTATATGATATTTTAAAACTTCCAAATAAATTATATCAAAATATCATTAGATTTAAATATCATGTATTAACAGTGAGATATGAGAAGTAATATATCTTCTCCTTCTTGGTAGTACTGATAAAATCTTTCCAGTTTAAAAGACCATGGTAGGTACATGTACAACTGCACAGAAAGTATGCATATCAAAATTTATATTGTACAAAGTGAAGTAATATACATAATTCAATTACTACAATAGTAGCTAAACCTTACTGAACACTTCTTTAAGAAGTACTTTAAGTAGTCTACTAGACAATGCTTTAAGTAGTCTACATCCATTATTTCATTCCATCTTTATAATCTTATGAAGAATGTATTTATAGTCCATTTTTCAGATGAAAAATGACCAAGAAATTAAAAGTGTTACTCAAGTTCACACAGTAAACTGGAAAGATAAGATTTGAATCTACAGAGTCTGACTCTAGAACCTGTGCTTTTTACCATGAATGAAGCAACAGAACTCAGATTCCAAAGGCTCATGTTTTCTAGTTTGAAGATGCTGAATTAAGTTCATCTATGTAAAAGTCGTCTGCCACAAATTTCAATAATACACAGTGTGTTTAATTAAATGTTTGGCATTCCATGGAGCACTATAGGTAAAATAGTGAATAAAAATTTATGTTACCTGCCAGTGAAAATACAATTATGATAGCTTAAAAAATATGGTAACAATGAGGATGGAGGGAAATGAATGGAACTGAGAAATATTTGGGAGGTAGCACAGCTGGAAATTGATGAAGAAGTGGATAGCTGTGTTAAAGGAAAAGTTACACTGAGAACAAAGAATAAATTCATTGATGAAGTTGGAGATAAATCAATAGGTCTGATTTTGAAGTGGATGTGGTGTATCAAAATGGATAACTAGTACAGGACTGGAAATTCAAGTCTAGATCTTAGGAGAAAGTCCTGGAAGAAAGATACTAGAAAAAGGAGGTATAGAATGGTATATGAAGCCCTGGAAGTTTATGAGGCCACTTAAGGACAGGGAGATGAAAAGAGATTGAGGAACATAAAAATTTAAGAGGTAGGCAGAGGAAATGATCCAGATCTTTAGATATAACTGTCCTAAAGACATTTCCTGTTTAGATATTTTATAGATATCTCAAATAGAATATGTAGTTTCCACTCATGGTATAGGATACTGGTTTATTTTGCACCAAACCTCTTGCTGAGAACACAAGGAAAAGCTAGATAAACGTACTTGAAGATCTTGGAAATCTATAGACACAGGATGGCCTTATGGGACCAGTATCCCAGAAAAAAGATATCAAGAGAAGACCTAAAATTTGGTGCAACTTTTCCCTGAGAAATCCACAGGTAGAATTTTCAAGTAGTCTCATGTGGCTGAGGAAATTTATTAAAGTTCAAGGCCCCAAGAGGAGAATGAGCTCTGATAAGCACTCCAAGCTTTAATTTAGTACATCTTAAGGTACACTGGTGAAATAAAAATAGATTAGCTCTTACAAGGACTAAAACATAGCTTGGAATCAGTACACTTCATGATTGGATTAAGATAATCTGTCCCTAACATAAATAACTTGTAAAATGAACACTAAATTTTCTCTGAAGGAAGGTAATGTTGTTCAGAATCTAAATCTCTGTTGTTGTTGTTTTTTTCATTCACAATGACTGACATTCAATCAAATCTAGTCAGTTAAGAATTAAGCAGATATTGGTATGCCATATGGCAACCTATGAAAATGCCTTGCCATGAAAAACATAAAAAAGGAACATGAATCAAAGCAAATTTGGATCCAGCTATTAATTAAGAGCATGGATCTGAAAAAAAATTGGTCAAAATTGGCCCAAAGACTGTAATTTACCAACCTATGATTCACACGAAATATACAAGGCAGGGGAAAATAGTAATTCTATACCACATGGAAGCAATCTGCAAAAGCTAGCCTGTGGAAAACTATCCAAAACAAATAACCAAGTTTTTTTTTTTTATTGTTGAAAAAATAAGTTGCATGATAAAATGCTGAAACTATATTAAAACCATGCATATGTCTATCAGTGGCATTAATTTTAGCTTTTAATGGTAAAATTATATATTTATCAGTACCATTTCACACCAGTCAGAATGGCTGTGATCCAAAAGTCTACAAGCAATAAATGCTGGAGAAGCTGTGGAGAAAAGGGAACCCTCTTACATTGTTGGTGGGAATGCAAACTAGTACAGCCACTCTGGAGAACAGTGTGGAGAGTCCTTAAAAAACTGGAGATAGAACTGCCTTAAGTAAGTAAGTAAAGTCACTCAGTCGTGTCCAACTCTTTGTGACCCCATGGACTGCAGCCCACCAGCCTCCTCAGTCCATGAGATTCTCCAAACAAGAATACTGGAGTGGATTGCCATTTCCTTCTCCAGGGGATCTTCCCAACCCAGGGATCGAACCCAGGTCTCCTGCATTGAAAAGTTACACATAGCTTTATATTTATAACCATACACGTAAAAGCACTCCTATTTTAATTTGAAAGAAGGGCCATAGAAAACTTCTTGTCAAAGGAGTTAATATTCGTGGTTGCTGTCCACGTCACCACTTAACTTTTCCTTTGCCATATAAACCCCAGATGGCTCTCTTTCCCTGTCTCCTCTATGAATGCTATCTGCTAAGTTGCTTCAATCGTATCTGACTCTTTGTGACCCTATGGGCTGTAGCCGACCAGGCTCCTCTGTCCATGGGATTCTCCAGGCAAGGATACTGAAGTGGGTTGCCATTTCCTCCTTCAGGGGATCTTCCTGACCCAGGGATCGAACCTACGGCTCTTATGTCTCCTGCATTGGCAGACGGGTTCTTTACCACTCGCACCACTTGGGAAGCCCTACCTTGTCTCCTTGGAAGTGAGTGAAAGTCACTCAGTCCTGTCTAACTTTTTGTGACCCCATGGATTGTACAGCCCATGGAATTCTCAAAGCCAGAATACTGGAGTAGGTAGCCTTTCCCTTCTCCAGGGGATCTTCCCAACCCAGGAATCGAACCAGGTCTCCCACATTGCAGGCGGATTCTTTACCCGCTGAGCCACAAGAGAACTGCCTTATGACCCAGAAATCCCACTGCTGGGCATACACACCAAGGAAACCAGAATTGAAAGAGACACGTGTACCCCAATGTTCATCACAGCACTGTTTCTAATAACCAGGACATGGAAGCAACCTGGATGTCCATCAGCAGATGAATGGATAAGAAAGCTGTGGTACATGCCAGGACCGCATACAGAACAAAGGATGGAACAGAAATAGCCGGCTGCCCGCCAGCCCCCACCGGCAACAGGCAGCCAGAACCGTAAGGGCTGGAACGTGGCAATCGCAGCCCCAGAGGGACTTTGCTGATCAAACTGCAAGCAGGCTTCTTTGCTAACTGAGAATTCCTGGGGTGCTGGACAGTTACAATTTGCCTGACAAGGAGTCCCAGGTTACACCCGGAAAACTGAGCAGCAGGAAAAGGCGATAAGCGACGCAACTGCATTCGCTGAACACCTGAGCTGCTCGGTCCTGGGAAGGGCACAAAGCACAGGCCCAATAGAATCTGCGACTACCTGGGTGCTGAGCCTGAGAGGCTTAGACCAGGGAGGTGCATGCAGCCTAGGGCTGGCCTCAGACGGTCCCCGGCAGAGAAACGTAGAGCCTGAGCGTTGTGCGCCGGGTGTAGGGGCAGGCCCAGAGGGGCTGAGAAACTGCGAATATATGGCAGAGCTATTTGGTAGCAGCATCCCTCCCTCCCCACAGCGCGACTGACCAAGTGAGCCTAAAAAAGAAAAAAAAAAAAAAAGAGAGTGACTGCCACCGCCCCTCTGTGTTAGGGCGGAAATAGGACACTGAAGAGACCAGCAAACAGAGGAAGCTGAACAGCGGGAACTGCCTTGGAAGGGACCCCACACTGCCTACAACACCAGAAAAAGTCCCAGAAATATCGTTACTATTTTTTCGACCGTTCTCTTTTATTATTATTATTATTTTTAGTATTATTATTTTTTGG
>SJXQ01004570.1:0-67009 GCA_006408695.1 Aepyceros melampus
ACGTTTCTTCTAAGGGATTCCTGCCCGCAGTAGTAGATATAATGGTCATCTGAATTAAATTCACTCATTCCAGTCCATTTTAGTTCTCTGATTCCTAGATGTCAGTGTTCACCCTTGCCATCTCTTGTTTGACCACTTCCAATTTGCCTTGATTCATGGACCTGGCATTCCAGGTTTAACTTACTTAAATTAACAGAAATTTACTTAATCTAGTTTGAAATTTTTATCAACTGGTAGTTAAAAAAGAAGTGCATTTATTTTTTACTTGGAGTTGAATGGTTACCCACACAAATATATAACATATATTTAAAAGTGAGGAGAACTGCTAGAGAACTTTGTGAGGCTCCAGTTTGAACCTAATGGTTGCAGTCATGGAGAGGAACATCAAATCAAGGTGAACTATACTGTCAGTGCATCAGATAGTTCTTAGCAAATATGTGAGTTTCTCTCTTTTTTTTTTATTCTAGAAAAAGAAAATACTCGTAAATTATCCTAGCCATAATATAGAGTGGGATTGACACATAAGTATTCTGCAGATAAAAAGTCATTCTCACCCTGTCACTCAGGGATATGAGTCAGCAATATAGGACTGTTAGCAAAAAGGCAGACATACATTATATGGGTTGAGTTAACCAGAAGATAATCCAGAAGAATCATGAAATCCTTCACTCACTGTGTTAAACATTGATAAAGCCTATATTAGAGTTTCGTTTTCATTTCCGTATTTTACACACAATATTAGGAAATTGGATATGGGCTAGAGAAAGGAATGGAGGTTATTCGAAAGTACAAAAAAAATTTATCTAAGCTGCAAACGGAAAGAAAGTGGAATTCTTTATGAACAAGAAGGGAAAGAGAATAGATTGTGTAAGAAGAGCTTTGAGTGAGTCTCGTCTGCAGCAGAGCTCAGATTGACAGGGGTCTGTTGTCCTAAACCTGCCTTTTAAGGTGGAGTTCTTCACACTAGAAGTGGCCCTGATGGCAGGGTGGGTTGTTGTTGGCTCACTTCTCAAATCTAGCACCTGCTGTTTGAGAATAAGGGGTATGAGGGCATGGTGTCTTACAGAGTTCATTCTCAAGGTAATTCCAAAGCAAATATGAGCCAAACGAAGAGAAAGGTGGGCAGGCATAGGCCAGAGGTCACAAGAAGGAAAGGCTTGTCCCGCCTCCTTGTTCAGCGTGAGGGCTGGGCTAGCACTGAGAAGGAGATGGATCGAGGTTCCAGCCTTCAAGGAGGTCACAGTCAAGAGCTTGCCAACACACAGCCAGTTCGGAATTAAACTCTCTGTAGAAACTGGCCACAGACACGTAGTGAAGGGACAGAATAGAGCAGAAGTACCAAATATGACGGGAATGCTGTGTGGAGCACCGAGTTTATAGACAGAGGGCAGAGATTAAAATTGGGCAGTTAGGTGGGTGTCAGTCTGTGAAAACGCTATTTCAGGTAAAAGAAACCTATTGTCAGTCTGTTGTCAGGAGTGAGGCATTTGGTTTACAACCTGATCAGATTCATGCTTTGTGGAGATCCCCTGGGGAAAGTTTGAAGACTGACCTTTCCCAGGTTGTGGTTGAGGGGGGAGTGTCCTAAGGAGGTTCAGGGAGACCAGTAAGCATTCTGGGATGGACATCTGTCTCTGAGAGTAGCCTTCGAGATAAGAACAGATGCTGGAAGGAAACGTGACGAATTGATGAGGCAGAGTCGGTAGTTCCTGGCAAGGCACGTGGGAGAGTGATAATCCAGAGCGATTAATGAATCTGAGGATGCTTCAGGGTGGTGCCATGGACTCAGCGTTTCAATGGCTGCTGTAATAAATTACTACAAAATTAGTGGTTTGCAGCAGGGTACAATTGTTATCATTCTGGAGGTCAGAAGTCTGAATGGGTTTCACTGGGCTAACATCAAGATGTCAGCGTGGCTGTACTCTCTTCAGACACGGAAGGGAAGGACCCTTCCGTGCTTCTTCCAGCTTCTAGAAGCTGTTTCCATTCTTTGTTTCACGGCTGCCATTTTATATTTCTGGCTTTTGTCGTGCCATGTGGCCTGTGGGGTCTTAGTTCCCTGACCAGGGATTGAACCCATGGCCCTCGCATTGGAAGCGCAGAATGTTAACCACCGGGACGACCTGGGCAGTCAGGTCATTCCACATTCGATCACTGTAACGCGGATTCTGCTGCCTCATCCTTCTTGGCGCTTTTGTGACTGTGTTGAGCCCAGCCACATAACCTCAATGTGCGTGACCAAATCACCTCTATGAAATCCCTTTTGCCATGTGAAGTAACATATTCAGAGATTCCGGGGATAAGGACATGGACATCTTTGGCGGACCATCATTTAGATTCTCTTGGTTGGGTTGGACAAGGTGAATGCAGTTTATGCGTGTGAAGCTGGCAGCAAATTGGGGACCGTTGGGTACATGATTCTTATCTGAGAGACATGTAAAAATTTTTTCTTTATTGGAGGATATGAAGTAAGCCAGAAAAAGAATGTCAAATACTGTATATTAACGCATGCATACGGAATCTAGAAAGATGGTACTGATGAACCTATTTACAGGGGAGCAATGGAGTTGCAGACATAGACAACAGACTTGTGAACACGGCGGGGGAAGGAGAAGGTGGGAATTGAGAGGCTGCCATAGAGCTATATACATTGCCATGTGTAAAGTAGATAGCCAGTGGGAATTTGCTGTGTGAGATAGAGATGTTGTTCATGATTATTGCTGCTGCTGCTAAGGCGCTTTCAGTCATGTTCGACTCTGTGCGACCCCATAGATGGCAGCCCACCAGGCTCCTCCATCCCTGGGATTCTCCAGGTAAGAACACTGGAGTGGGGTGCCATTTTCTTCTCTAATTTAATCACTAAGTCACATCTAACTCTGTGCGACCCCATGAACAGCAGCCCACCAGGCCCCTCTGTCCTTGGGATTTCCCAGGCAAGAAGACTGCAGGGGGTTGCCATTTGCTTTTCCTTGTTCATGACATAAGACTTCAATTTTAGTTTGGGGTTGAGACCATGAATAGTAGTGAGCTTGGAAATGGCAGAATGTGTGGTGTGACATGAGATGAAGACTGAATACAGAGGCTGGGGACCCCTGAAATACAAGGGCAGGTGGGAAAAGATGAGGGAGCCTGAGAGAAGTAGGAGGAATACCAAGAGTGGGCATTCAAATGTCTCAGAAGGGCACATTCTATGGAAGGGATGGATCAACATGAGGGGCAGGCCAAAAAAAGAAGTCATCACTACATTTCCCTACTAGCAAAGTGCCATGTATGTCAACTTCTGCATTTGATATGATCTTAAACTGTAACTCAGAATGAGCTATATCCAGAATGAGCCAGAACGTTTCATTGCTTTTGAAATGGCACCTGGAAACAATATAATAGGTTTAGGTTGAAAGTCCAGTTCTCAAAAAATGTATCAGCAATTATTGGAATATGGCCTTTTGGTCCTTTCCTGACCTAGTGTCGATGTCTCATATTATCCCACGTAATCTCCACTCTATTTAATATTCTGCTCTCGCCAAACCTTCCAGTGTCATTCTGGTAGGACTGCTGACCCCACCATGCATAACAAATTACACACACATTTTGAAACTCGACATTATGACTGTCTCACAAGCTTACACGTTTCCAGTGAAATCTGAGAGCACAGGTTAATATCTGGAGCTGTGTGAAAATGTGAAGAGGATGACTATGCCTAGCAAGTGTGCTAAGGTGGGCGTGAGAAGTACCTGCTTCCATATCGACAGGCTAATGAAACCAACGGTTCCATCCTGACTTCTACACTTACTCCCCAACTCTCCCTCCCATGCCTTAAGTCAATGCTTCTAGCCGCCTTTCGGCTTTTGCAGTAGTCATTGCTATCAGCTTACTGGCTGGTGGAAGGTATTGTGATTAGGGTTGCCTGGTCAGGAGCTTGAGCCTGTTTCAGGCTGCCCTGATTGTGGGTGTGGGGTGAGAGTGGGGCTTGCCTGGCTACTGCAGATGCTAACTTTTCCTTCTGTGCATGTGCAGTAACATTTTAAGGACAGCATTGCTCACAAGGCTGCAGCTCGCCTTTTGCCTTCAAGTTCTTGATTTCTGTGTGTCTGTTGTGCTCCAAAGCATGCAAGTATGGAAGGATTGGTACTTAGGAAGATTGGCAGACAGTGGCATCTAAGACATGGTGTGTCCTGTAGACATGGCAGGCGTGTCCGTTTCTGTCGCTCCATCGTGTCTGACTCTTTGGGACACCATGGGCTGTACCCCACCAGGCTCCTCCGTCCCTGGGGTTCTCCAGACAACAATACTGGAACCCGTTGCCATTTCCTCTTCCAGGAGCTCTGCACAACACAGGGATTGAATCTGCATCTCTTGTGTCTCCTGCATCGCTGGGTGGATTCTTTACCACCGCGCCACCTGGAAAGCTCAAGACAGGGCCCTTACCCTCAAAAAGTTTCCAGTCTGATAGGAGAAGTCATGTCTTACAGGTACTAATACCTATTATACAGGGTTAAATACATGTGCCATGAGAGAAGGACGGAAGAAGGAAGGGACAGAAAGAGAAATGGAGCTTTTCAGTGGTTAGCATATGAAAAGAGGTTTCTGATTGTAGGGAGAATCAAGGAAGCTTTTCTAATGGGTTAACATTTAGATGCAAGTTTTTTGAAATTTATTTTGTTTTATTTGGCTGCATCAGCCCCCTGCATTGGGAGTGCAGAGTCTTAGCCACTGGACCACCAGGGAAGTCCCTTAAATTGCGGTTTTGATGAGTGAATAGAATATTTAAAAATGGGAAAAAGTTGGGACACATGACATTTCAAACAGAAATACAAAATTAGGAGAGGTCAAGAGATAGGAAATAACATTAAGTACATGGAAGGCTGAATGACATAGGATGACTGTCACTGAGTGATGGGATTAACATGGAGAGGGAAATCATCATTCATGAACTGAGTGCCCTCAGTTCAGTTGCTCAGTCATACCCGACTCTTTGCAACCCCGTTGCGTCCCCACTGCAGGACGGGAAGTCAGGCTTCGCTGTCCATCACCAGCTCCTGGAGCTTGCTCAAACTCATGTCCATCGAGTCGGTAATGCCATCCAATCATCTCATCTTCTGTTGTCTCCTTCTCCTCCCGCCTTCAATCTTTGCCAGCATCAGGGTTTTTCCCAAGGAGTCAGTTCTTCGCACCAGGTGGACAAAGTGTTGGAGTTTCAGCGTCACCATTAATCCTTCCAATGAATATTCAGGACTAATTTCCTTTAGGATGGACTGGTTGGATCTCCTTGCAGTCCAAGGGACTCTCAAGAGTCTTCTCCAACACCACAGTTCAAAAGCATCAGTTCTTTGGTGCTCAGTTTCTTTATAGTCTGACTCTCACATCTATACATGACCACTGGAAAAACCATACCCTTGACTAGACGGATCTTAGTCGGCAAAGTAATGTCCCTGCTTTTGAATATGCTATCTAGGTTGGTCATAGCTTTTCTTCCAAGAAGTAAGCATTTTTAATTTCATGGCTACAGTCACCATCTGCAGTGATTTTGGAGCCCAAGAAAATAAAGTCAGTCACTTTTTTCATTGTTTCTCCATCTATTTGCCATGAAATGATGGGACCAGATGCCATGATCTTAGTTTTTACCAAGGAGTCAGTTCTTCGCACCAGGTGGACAAAGTGTTGGAGTTTCAGCGTCACCATTAATCCTTCCAATGAATATTCAGGACTAATTTCCTTTAGGATGGACTGGTTGGATCTCCTTGCAGTCCAAGGGACTCTCAAGAGTCTTCTCCAACACCACAGTTCAAAAGCATCAGTTCTTTGGTGCTCAGTTTCTTTATAGTCTGACTCTCACATCTATACATGACCACTGGAAAAACCATACCCTTGACTAGACGGATCTTAGTCGGCAAAGTAATGTCCCTGCTTTTGAATATGCTATCTAGGTTGGTCATAGCTTTTCTTCCAAGAAGTAAGCATTTTTAATTTCATGGCTACAGTCACCATCTGCAGTGATTTTGGAGCCCAAGAAAATAAAGTCAGTCACTTTTTTCATTGTTTCTCCATCTATTTGCCATGAAATGATGGGACCAGATGCCATGATCTTAGTTTTTTGAATGTTGAGTTTTAAGCCAATGTTTTTACTTTCCTTTCACTTTGATCAAGAAGCTCTTAGTTTTTCTTTGCTTTCTGCCATAAGGGTGGTGTCATCTGCATATCTGAGGTTTTTGATATTTCTCCCAGCAATCTTGATTCCAGTTTGTGCTTCATCCAGCATGATATTTTGCCTGATGTACTCTGCATATAAGTTAAATAAACAGGGTGACAATATACAGCCTTGACATACTCCTTTCCTGATTTGGAACCAGTCTGTTGTTCCATTCTGGTTCTAACTGTTGCTTCTTTAGCTGCATACAGATTTCTCAGGAGGCAGGTCAGGTGGTCTGGTATTCCCATCTCTTGAAGAATTTTCCAATTTGTTGTGATACGCACAGTCAAAGGCTTTGAGGAATTTGATGTTGACAGATTTATTCCTAAGTTTTTTATTTTTTTATTTTTTTACATTCCTGAAATGAATTCCATCTGGCCATGCATATTGTTTTATTTGCTACTGGGTTCTATTTTTCAGTGTTTGGTTTCAGATTTCCACACAGCTGTCCCTAAGTGAGTTTGCACTGTAATTTTCTCTTTGGTGTAGGCTGCAAGATTTTGGTATCAACGTTACTATTGCTTTGTACGAAGAACTTGGAAATCACCTTTGTCTTTTTTCCCTTGTGCTCTAGAAGAGTCTAAATGATATTTGAATTATGTATTATTTTAAAGTTCTGGCAAATTATACTGTGAAATTGTCTAGGCCTTGTGTGTGTGTGTGTGTCCAGTTTTGGGAATAACCATTTATTTCCTTTATTTGCATGATAATTGGTCTAAATCTTTTTTTTTTTTTTTCCTGGAGCCAGTTTGGCATACCATATGTTCTATAAAATTACCTCTTTCATCCAAGTTTTGAAATTTATTTGTATAGAGTTCAGCAAAGAAATCTGTTTGTTTTTTTAAATCTTCTATATCAATGTAGTATACCTCTTAACTGTTTCTTGATTGTGTAGGCCTCCTTATCCCCCTTCACCTGCTCATCCCCTTTGACTTGGTTAGGTAACAGTTTAAGTACTGGCCTTTTGATTTATTTATCAATCCTCTACTCTTTCTTTTTTCTTCTAATTAACTTACACTTATCTACATTCCCTTTTCTGTTTCCTATAGTTTTATTTCCTTTAACACCCTAACTTGAGTGCTTATTTTATTTTTTATTCCTTTCTGTTTATTAAATAAACTGTTTAAGAATTTTTCTTTGGGCACTGCTTTAACTATGCCATGGAGTTTTTTTCCATGTAGTTGTTTTCTAGATATACTTTTTTGGACCCTCAAATTATGAAAGGTTTAAAATTTTCAGATGATACAGTTTACTTTTTTTCTAATTTTGTTAGTAATTGACTAATTTATTACATCATGAGAAAAGAATATTTTCTATACTATTCTCTTTAGTGAAATTTATTTTTGGTGTAATTCATTGTCAAATTTTGTGCCCATTTGACGGATGCTGGAAAAGATTATTTTCTCTGTTTTCAGAATGTGGATATGATCTGTGCTAATTAGATCTGCTATTTAAATGATGGCTTTCAGATATTCTAAATCATTCCTGTTTTTTGTATACTTGTTTTATCATGAATGGAAAGAGAGAAGTAGTTTTCTGCTCCTAACTTGTTCCTGTGCTTCTTACCTTGTTGACATATTAGGTGGACACAGTTCTTGTTTGTGAATGTCTCTCCTGTCTGTTGCAGGATATTTATCTTCTCTGGCTTCCATGCAGTTTAGGCCAGTAAGCTTCACTGGTTTATTTTGACAACCAAAAACACCCCCTAGATAGTTACCGTTTGTAACTTCGAATCACTTGTGGTTGGAAACTGTTTTTAAACTTTTTTCCCCCTTCTCATTTATATGATAGTTTTATGTCTTATGAGGAAATTTAAGATTTTTAAAGAAATTATTTAAAATTATATGTGAAGAAATTTTTTTCTTTCCTTCTCTTGAGGATCTGATGAAATCAATTAAATAGTGATTGCAGAAGGAGCTGGTTGGAATCGGAGATAGCTAAAATTGCTTGAGTCAGACCCTTCCCCTTCAATATTTTGCTCTTGTTCAGGTGCAAGAGACTACCAGAAAGGTCTCCCAAATAACCTAACTCTTCCAATAGCCTTAAAATAAGTCAATGTATCATATTTCAACAGAGTCCTAACTTTTATTACCATCTGCTGCAATTTAATCTCCCCAAGGGCAAGCTGTATAAAACTGATGAGTTCTTGAATGTAAATATGGCATACTATACAATATTCATACATGAAATTTGAAAACTTCTTTAGTTCTAAAATAATTTTTAAAGACTTAAGCCAATTTCTGTACATATAGCACACACACACACACAAAAATCGGATTTCCATTGGGCAGAACCTTATCTATAAAAATAAATTCTGAAGTTCTTAGAACGCAAGATGAGCTTACTAAAAATTGTATGCAAACAGTGTGGAAAGGGTATAGCAATTTCAAAGTCACTTTTGGTTAGCTCACCAATTTGAAAGAATCTTCCCAAATGTGTGGATAGGATTTGAAACAGCTTAGCTGAAGCTAACACACACTGACATCAAAGTCTTTTGTAGGGTGGTTGAAAATGACTTTCACTGCTATAGAAAGGAGAATAAGTGGGTATTTTTAGGTATTCACCTGAGCATACAGACTGTGCTTAGTGCAGAGCTATTCTGGTCAGCCCTTGAAAACACCTCACAGGGAAGCTGCTCCAGATCGACCGCTGGTGAGAATTAAGTTATGATATGTCTGCGAATGCTCATACCATTACTTATTGGTACTAAAATGTCCATTATTGTTTACAGAAACAAAAGGCTGAAGGTCGGCTGACTCAGCACGCACAGGTCATTAATTTGCTGTTAATGTAGCATCATAAAACTTGACCTAATGCAGGGAGAGAGGAGGGAGGGGGTGAGGTGAGTGGGGAGAGCAGCTGGACACACAGACAGTAACATATGGAAAGAGACAGCCAGTGGGGTCTGCTCTGTGACTCAGGGAACTCACGTGAAACTCTGTAATAACCTAGAGGGGTGGGAAAGGCTGGGAGGTGGGAGGGGGTTCAAGATGGGGGACATGTGTACACCTATGGCTAATTCATGTTGATGTATGACAGAAATCAAACCAATATTGTAAACTCCATTTTAAAAATCCTTCTCTTGGTTAAAAAAAAAAGGTATGTCAGATCAGTGCAGTTAAACTGGACCATTCAATAAATGGTGCTTCAGTGACAATAAGCAAAAAATAAAGTAAAATGAAACCACGTGTAGTCTCAAGATGGGAAAAAAAAACACTCACCTAATGTGAAAACGAACTAGAATGCCAGTTAATGGTCTTTCCTCGTGTTGCAGGTGACGTCAGATTTTGTGTTTCTCAGGGACACGAGTGTCCTAGGTTATGTTTCTCCATATCACCAGTTAGAAGCAGCCCACTGAAACATTCGTTCATGCTGAACCTAGATTTCAGGCCTCACCCTCTTTTAAAAAGACTCGGTATGAGTTGCTTGCATCTTGGTGAACTTCCCCCACGCATCGCCCTTCCTGCCCAGCGTGTCCCTCGGATGGTTGTCTTTTTGGCCTCAGAACTCCCCAAGCCTGCTCTTCGCTACCTCGGGCCTCTTGGGGAGAGGCTGACTTGTTCCCAGTTTCCTATCCCTCTCGCTGTAGTAAGATATGGATTTCTTTAAATGTGAATATATTTAAATTCTTCCTTTCCCATTAAGAACTAGTAATGGTGTTTTTGTCTGGGTTTTTTTTTTTTTTTTTGGCTCATTTGCAGATCTCAACATCTTTACAGTTTCTTCTCTCCACATTCCTTTCAGTTTTCTTTACTGTAAGCCTTCTTAGCAAGTCTAACTTTTAGTATCTCCAGGAACACATGTTCCCCAGGCCCTATGTTTATCTACCCCTCACTCCTTGTCATCTTACAAGGAGGTCAGGAAAGACAGACACCGGTGGTCAGAAGTCAGCGGCAAGTTCCTCACATACGAAAAGACATCAACTCTCATGAAAATCTGGAGCCTAAAATGCTCTTTGCTTTTGCACTTGAGAACTGTGCTGTCTCCTTCTTAGCTTCAGTTCACTGTGTTAGTCATTACCATAGTAGCTAAAGGTTTCAGGAACAGGAAGGGGGAGGTTAAGAGTTACCTAATGTCAATGGCTTTCTGCTACATAAATCTTTCTTCCAGTATGTCCAATGAGTGGGTCATTAAGTCTCTGTTTGAATACCTCTGGGTATAGAAAACTCATTCCTGAAACCATCTAAGGATAGAAAATTCCACATTTTGTTAAGCCACCATTCATTCTTCTGTGACTTCCACCCATTATGGAAAGTGAAAGAAGTAAATTCGCTCAATTATGTCCGACTCTGCAACCCCATGGACTGAAACCTGCCAGGCCCCTCCATCCATAGGATTCTTAGGCAAGAACTAGAGTGGGTTGCCATTTCCTTCTCCAGGGTATCTTCCCCACCCAGATAACGATCCCAAGTCTCCCGCACTGCAGGCAGACTCTTTACCATCTGAGTCACCAGGGAAGTCTTCACCCATTATGGAGTTGCTATTTATTAAGTGCTTAGTAGGTTCCAGACACTATTTTAGACACTTAGTCTTCAACCATGTGATATAACTTGGTTTTACTGATGAGGAAACCCAGTCAGAGAAAAGTTAAGTAGCTTACCCAAGGTCATATCTAGAAGAAGAAAAAAAAATAACGAAAATTCCTATCTAGGCAGTAGGGTTTCTGGTGTTATGCTCTTAAATGATCCTACATTTTTGTTGTTCAGTCACTCAGTTCTGTCCAACTCTTTGAGACCCCATGTCCTGCAGCACCCCAGGCTTCCCTGGCCTTCACCATCTCCTGGAGCTTGCTTAAACTCATGTCCATCGAGTCGGTGATGCCATCCAACCATCTGATCCTCTGTCATTCCCTTCTCCTCCTGCCTTCAGTCTTTCCCAGCATCAGGGTCTTTTCCACTGAGTCAGTTCTTCACATCAAGTGGCCAAAGTACTGGAGCTTCAGCCTTAGCATCAGTCCTTCCAATAAATATTCAGGACTGATTTCCTTCAGGATTGACTGGTTGAATCTCCTTGCAGTCCAAGGGACTCCTAAGAGTCTTCTCCAACACCACAGTTCAAAAGCATCAATTCTTCAGGGCTCAGCCTTCTTCACAGTCCAACTCTCACATTCATACTTATACTCAATAAGTTGAGTGTAACCTCTAGACTAGATACAAAATTAATGTCTTTCAGTTACGAAGTTTTATAAATCGTTGGAGGGAGGAGATGGGATGTGGAATTAGGTAATAATAAATTTGAATTTTTTGTTTATTCATTCAGCAAAGTTACCTTCTAAGACTTGGCCTCAGATCCTGCAGATGAAACAGTGAACAAGAAATACCATTTGTGCTCAGATCAAGCTAACCTTCTAGAAAGAGGAAGGCAGAAGCAAACAGATAGTGAACAGGAAAGTATCAGATGGTGATCTGATAGAAATAAAGCAAAGTGACTTTTTATAATTATTGAGTGATTCTACTTTTGATAGAAAGTCCTTTCAGAAGTAGAAGCATTTGGATTGAGAATATTTGTTTTTTTCATTCATCATTATTAAGGATTAGACATGAAAGTTTTCATATGTGTCAAAAATTTTGGAAACACTGTAGAATCGTCTTTGATCAAAATATACTTTCCCAAACTTACCTCTTCCTCTTTCTTTACAGTAAAGTTGAGTTTGAGTCAGCTCTTAGTTGTGAGATCGTTCTTATTAACATTTCCAGGTGGTGTTTAGGTCTTTCCAGACTGGAAGAGCAGCCAAATGTTCTTCCCTGCCTAGTTGTCTGTCCTGTGACTCGATGACCTCCTGGTGTTCTTCCCAAGTTGTGTTTAGGTCTCTATATCTTGCTTGTATCAGCAGCCAGATGCCTTCAAATGACTATCCTGTGTAGTCAAACAAATTCAGAGCAAAACTGGCTTTATTTATTTATTTTTTCCTTCTTTCTCTCTGCTTATACATTGCATGCCCATTTTATTGCATCGCCCACAGAATTGATCAAGTCTCTGGTTCCCATTTCCCTTTCTCTAGTTTCCCATTTTAAACGGCTTTTACTCCAAAGGTTCTGTGTTTGTGAGTAACTATCGTAGCTGTGACTTTAAGGACTCCGGCTTTCCCACGGAAGGACTGTGAATCAGGCTAGAGACATCCAAGCAGACAGAGAGTGATAGAGAAAGCCAAGAGTTCAAAAAGCCACTTAGGCTTGCTATGTATGTTGGAGCTTTCTCTGTGGAATTAGTCCTTCTTCCACTTTTGCAAGGTTTAAAAAGAAAAAAAAACCATACTCATATTAGAAGATTTAGAAAAAACAGCTGTGTTTCCCTTTTCAAGCTTTCCTGACACCCATTCTTTTACCCAGGCACATTCTCCCCACCCGGCCACGGGTCCCCTGTAAGCAGCTGTGACCTGGATACGGCGCTGGCATAGGCCTCTAGTGCTTTATGGCACACACATGTTTATGTACATACAACTCTGAGCTACGCTGAGATCCCAGAAGTCAGGGACCAGGGACAGTGCCATCTTCTTGTTTTATTAGTTTTTATTGAAATGAAATTCACATAATAAAAAATTCACCATTTTAAAGTGAACAGTTCAGTGACATTTAGTACCGTCACAGAGTTATGCAATCGTAGCTGCCATCAAGCTCCAAAACAGTTTCATCATCCCCAAAGGAAACCCTATACCCATCATGCAGTCACTCGCCATCTCTCCTCCCACTCTTAGCCCCTGGCAACCTCTTCTTGTTTATTTCTGTGTCCTCGGGGCCTTTCACAGTACCTGGCTTAGAGTAATGAGTGGATTACAAATTTTAGAATAGAATGTTTATCAGAGTAATGAGTAGATTCCAGCTTTCTGAAAGGAGAGGAACTCTCTCTATTTAAATTGCTTCCTTCATTCCTGCTCTTTTTTTTTTTAATTTAAATTTATTTATTTTAATTGGAGACTAATTACTTTACAATATTGTATTGGTTCTGCCACACATCAACATGAATCTGCCATGGGCTACACATGTTCTTCATCCTGAACCCTCCTCCCATCTCCCTCCCTGTACCATCTCTCCGGGCCATCCCACTGCACCAGCCTGAAGCATCCTGTATTGAACCTGGACTGGCAATTTGTTTCTTATATGATATTATACATGTTTCCATGCCATTCCCCCAAATCATACCACCCTCTCCCTCTCCCGCAGAATCCAAAAGACTCTTCTATGCAGCTGTGTCTCTTTTGCTGTCTCGCATACAGGGTTATCATTACCATCTTTCTAAATTCCTTATATCTGCGTTAGTATACTGTATTGGTGTTTTTCTTTCTGGCTTACTTCACTCTGTATAATTGGCTCCAGTTTCATCCACCTCATTAGAACTGGTTCAAATGTATTATTGTACGTCAAGGCTGTATATTGTCACCCTGCTTATTTAACTTATATGTAGAGTACATCATGAGAAACGCTGGACTGNGTGATGGACAGGGAGGCCTGGTGTGCTGCGATTCATGGGGTCGCAAAGAGTCGGACACGACTGAGCGACTGAACTGAACTGAATGCTTAGTGATGTTTGAGCATCTTTTCCTGTCCTGTTGGCCATGTTTTGAATTCAGAAGTGTGAGACTTCTTACTTTGTGCTTTGTTGAGGTTGTTTTGACTATTTACAGTCCCCTGTGAATCTTAAGGTGGATTTTTAATTTTTTTTTTTAGTAGGGATTGCATTAAATCCATAGTTCACTCTTAGTAGTATTGAGTATAATATTAAGTCTTTCACTGCAGGAACTTGGAATTTCTTTCTGTTTATTTGTATCTGCTTCAGTTTCTTTCATCAGTGTCATAATTTTCAACATATAGATCTTTCACCCCCTTGGTTAAATTCATTCCTAAATATTTTGTTATTTTTGATCCTATTGTAATGTCTATGGGATTCTTTATTTCTTCTTAAGATATAACATTTTTCAGGTATTTCTTTTTTTAGTATATCAAAACACAACTTATTTTTATATGTTGACTTTGTACCCTTTATGATTTAGTCTATTCTAACAATCTTCTGGTATGTCATTTAAATAATATATGGGCCACTGAGGGATTTCTTTTGAAATAAATGTAAGCAGAAACAGGATTTCAATTAGGACTACTGCTAAGTTAGTAATACCGCACCCTGTTTTGTCTGTGTTTCTACTGATGAATAGATGCATCTTTATGTCCCACCTACTTTTTTGTATCTTGTATACATCTTGGAAGGGATGGGAAAATCTCTTTAGAATTTCCAAAGGAGTTTGTGGAATCTCTTTGGAAATAATGAGGAATGCCTTATATACTTATTATATTATTGCAGTGACCTACCTGTCATTATTTATATTTTCCCAATAGCATTCGTATTCAGAGAAGGCGATGGCACCCCACTCCAGTACTCTTGCCTGGAAAATCCCATGGACAGAGGAGCCTGGTAGGCTGCGGTCCATGGGGTCGCGAAGTCGCGGAGACAACTGAGCGACTTCTCTTTCACTTTTCACTTTCATGCATTGGAGAAGGAAATGGCAACCCACTCCAGTGTTCTTGCCTGGAGAATCCCAGGGACGGGGGAGCCTGGTGGACTGCCGTCTATGGGGTCACACAGAGTCGGACACGACTGAAGTGACTTAGCAGTAGCAGCAGCAGCATTCGTATTCTTGAAAAGATAACTTTGTGCTTTCTCACAGTATTCTGGACTTAGAATGGAAACAGTAACAACAACAAATCAATACTTTAGCGGGTCTACCTTAGGTAAACATCGGCATAAGCCCGATTTATGCTGGGCTTTTTGCTTCATCATCCTGCATTTCCTTTCATCCCTCCACTTGTCCTTATCTACTTGGGAATTAGCAATTTGTAAAACCAGAAACCAAAGCAAAATCGAATCATACAAACGAAATAAAAAAGGAAGGAGGCAGATATATTTTAGTGAGGCAGTTCTGAGGAACAGTGAGTATTTGACCCTCCAGTAAAGTATGAGTTTTCTTTTCAGACTTAGTCATCACAGCAGCTGAAGGTCAAGCCCAGTCCGTCTTGTGGAGCAGTTTTTGTTTGTTTTGGGAAATTAGAATACTTGTCGAATGGTGGTAGCCCTGCATTCACCACCGACTTGTCGTGGGCCGCTCGATGCAGGTTGTGCGATCCAGTACGTAGGTGCTGTTAACCGTAGCTGTATGACGCTAATCCATGGTCATAGGGATGCTCATTCTCTGCTGTTGCCGGCTCTCCTTTCTATATGCCTTTCCCATCTCCTGGTGTCTTCTCTCACATTCAGGAGCCCATTGTGTCCTTAGCTTGCCCCTGCCCACAGTTCCCGTTTTGTTTCAAGACCTCTCAGCTCTCATCCTCAGCCTTCCACCTGCCCACGTGCAAAAGAGCCAGCCTCCAAAATTATTGCACCTTTGCCCTCTCAGTGTCATTACAAAATCTCATTTTTCTCCTCCAATTCTGGCTGACTGAATCAGGGAAAAGTACTTTGATGAAACAGTTCATAATAAGGTCTTTGTGACCAAAGAAAGCTCCTCCCTTAATTCTCCTATGGGTGTGTTTCCATTTTAAAAGAGAATGATGGCCTTCAAGTATGTTATTTATCGGATAAACAATTTATCCATTGAGCGCCTAGTCTCATTGTCATGTGCTAAGACAGACCACAGGCCATGCAGTCAGGTAGGTCCTTTCGGGTGGCTTGGTCCTGAACCTCAAATTATGACATGGCCTAAAGCCTCATGCCAGGCTTCTCAGGTGGCTCTGTGGCAAATCATCCACCTGCTAATGCAGGAGATGTGAGTTCTATCCTTGGGCTGGAAAGATCCCTTGGAGGAGGAAACGTCAGCCCACTCCAGCATGGGCACTCCACTTGCATAGACACAGAAGCCTGGCGAGCTGTAGTCCTCGGGGTCGAAAAGTCAGGCACGACTGAGCACGCATCACACACAAACCCTTATGTGACCCTCAGGGCTGTCTGAGTCCTGCTGTTCATCCCAGGAGGGCACCATCCTGCCTCTGCCTACCTGTAGGCCACAGGGAGGAAGGGTGCAGGAAGCAAGCAGGGGCGGGGAGATGCAGTGGAAACAAAAGGAGGAGACGTATACAGCCACGGGAGCTGAATGATTTAACCATCAGTCTCTCCTGACCCTAAAATTCTGTGTCTATGAGAAAGAAAAAGGGGAGGAAAGAAGAATGAAAAGGGAAGGAGGAAGGTTCTTGGAATACATCAAAGCTGCATTCCTTTAAAAGCCTCAGGTTAATAGATATATTACGATGCACTGTTTGCCTCCCAGAGCAGAGGTGGGCCGTCTTTTGTGGCCTCTAGGAATTTCAAAGCTGGGTTGGCATGTGGGCCCCCCTGGCACACCGCTTCTGTGACATCAGAAAATGTCTCCCATGCAGCCGTGGGGGCGTCAGTAAATACTTAAGCATTTTCTTCCCTAAATCAGAACCCTCAAAGAGGGCTGGTGAGACATGAGAAATCTCTCAGAGGATCAGGGCTACAGGTCGCTTGCTCCTTTCTGGCAGAGGTTGGGAAGAGGACTTGGGCATGGAGCATCAGGCAGCAGTCAGGCCGGCTAAGAACCAAGTCAGCTTCCTTATAGAATGGCTGCTCACTCAGCTGAAAAAGTGCAGTGGAGGGGAGTTAAGGTTTTTGAAGAAAACTTAAAAAGACACTAAGTGAAAGTCGCTCAGTCGTGTCCGACTCTGCGACCCCATGGACTATACGGTCCATGGGATTCTCCAGGCCAGAACACTGGAGTGGGTAGCCTTTCCCTTCTCCAGGGGATCTTCCCAACCCAGGAATTAAACCCAGGTCTCCTGCATTGCAGGCGGATTCTCTACCAGCTGAGACACCAGGGACTCTAAGCTCACTGCTACACAACACATGTTAAGTCCGGTCTCAACGCGGCTGGGCTGTTGTGCATGCGCAGTTGCGCTGGGCCTTCTTCCCGTTGCCGTGGGCAGGTGTGGCCATGGAAGGAAGCCTGCGGGAGCCGGGAGGCTAGTAACAGCCTGGTGGGAGATTGGGTCATCATGATGTAATGTGTGATTTATATGGTGTTAGGATAGCAAATGTTCTTTTGCTTTGCCGTCCAACAGAATCAGAGATGGATGCAACTTATTAAACCTACAACTATTAAATTTGACCAAATTATAATGTACTTTTTAAGATTAAAAAAAAATGTTTTGAGTATATAAAAATGCTTTGTTTGCTTTAAAAGGTCAGCAGTTTCTTGGAGCAAAAATATGCCATGTAATTTTGTTTAGAAGATAAGCAGTCACCCAGACTTGATTTAATCACCCCATTCTGAGCCCTCACGTCAAATGTCAGCTCCTTCTGTGTTCCGTGGGTGTGTGGTGCTTGGAGGAGGATCTGAGAAAGCATGTCTTGGGGGGATGGCATCTGTGATTTTGATTTTATTTTAGAAACCAAGTGAAATTAAATGTAGGATTGTGTGTGTTTTTGAGAGTTCTCTAAAGTTACTTAAAAAAAAAGTCTCTTGGGTTATTAGAGTACTTGAAGGATATTGCTGGGATAAGACACAAATACTTAGGGATTCACTCTCTAAATATGGGTTGTTTATAGTCTAAACTTTTCAACAGTTGAGGCATATTTTGTCATATGAAACCCTTGCTTTAATAGCATAAACTGGTGGTTTAAGTCTCTTTTGTAATATCTGAAAAGGTTCATCCAAGATTAACTCTCTCGTTAACATTAAGTGCAGCTCCTTTGCCACGAATAAGTATCCTGAAGATAACCCTTAGAATCTCTGGAAGGAGACGGAGAATTGGGGTCTTGGAGCACATTACTGTGGGAAAGTTACTTCACTTCTCTGAGGTTTCGTTTTCCCATGTAGCAACCAGGCCAGTGATAGTTCTCTCTCAGTGGCTCGGTGGTAGTTGATTCTCTGAAGATTGGAATTGCATCTTATTTCAAGAAGGGAGAGATGTACCTTGTCTGCAATCAGGTATAAGAAGAGAAGGATGTGTGGGCAAAACTGTCTTTGAAATGGCCCTAAGTTGCCCATGAAGAACGGCAAATGTGGTTCTCTGCCTGCCTGCACCGTCTCTTGAGAAGTCCTGCTCAGGCCATTTTCCCCTCCAGAAACCAGGTGATGGTGAGCTCTGAAGGAAGACCCCGCGTTGCATGAAAACTTGGGTATGGTGGGACACCCGCCATGTGTGTGTAAGATACCCAACCCCAGATCTTCCCTAGTTAGTATGGGTTTCTCTTCCTCTTGCTCCTGGGACCTCAGAATCAGTCTTCCCTGAACCGACAGGACCTCGATGTGGGGTCCAGTACAGCTTTTATGGCTTGATCACGGAGTTCCCCTTGAAGTGGACGGTTCTAAACTGAGAACCAGATTCTTGTGAGATAATCCTCATTTTATTCTGACGCTGAGGAGGAAACAGACATGAGTGAGGCTCAGGGCTTGTGTACGTTTGCAGGCTGCAGAGCAGCATCCTCTAGAATCCACTTATACTGTTCATATTTTAAGTGGTAGTCAANGGAGTTCCCCTTGAAGTGGATGGTTCTAAACTGAGAACCAGATTCTTGAGAGATAATCCTCATTTTATTCTGACGCTGAGGAGGAAACAGACATGAGTGAGGCTCAGGGCTTGTGTACGTTTGCAGGCTGCAGAGCAGCGTCCTCTAGAATCCACTTATACTGTTCATATTTTAAGTGGTAGTCAATTTAAGTAGTGTTTAAAATGACATCATCTGAAAAAGCATGTATTACTGATCTGTAGCTATTTTGATATGAAGTGTCTTTGGTCATTGTGAACCACAGAACTTCTGTTTTTGTGAAGTCAACACTGGAAGCTGAAAACATAAAGTGGAATTAAAGTTGCATTAAAGTTATTTTGCTAGGTGTTGGGTTGAACAGAGGGGCGAGCACTTCCCAATGAATTATTTTAAAATATTTTAAAATAGCATTTAATGTTTTGCTATTCTTTTCTGAGTTGGGCTTTCGAGACTAGGTAACAACTCATTTCTCAGCGACTGAATATTCAAATTTCCATTTACAAGATAGAGGTGTTAAGATGCAAGGTCTTCTGGAAACTGTTTCATTGCTAAATTCAGTATGACCGATCTTATAACAGACTCACTGATACACTATAAGACAGAACTGTCTCTCTCAACCACAATTATTTGCTGTTTTTATGCCAAGGATGGTCCTAGGTGGCAAGGATGAAAAGCCTTGGGGAATTTGTTATATTTAACATGAATAAATAAGTAGAGAGTTTCAAAATGTGTAGGGACTTCTGCAGCAAAGGGAAGCACAAGAGTCAGTGGGAGAACCTGGAAGGAGTCTGAAACCAATGGGTGAGAGTCTGAAAAAAGACTTTGTTTTTAATTAACCACTTTGAAGTGAGCAATCCAGCGGAATTTGATGGGGGGAGGGTTGCTGGAGAGTGTAGCTGAAATCAATTTGGATAGGATTTTGATGAAAAATGGAAACAGGTGAATGGAGGAAACAGTATCATACAGTATATATCTCTTGGTCTTGCGTGATGGCATGCATTCCTCGCCTTGTAACAAGATCTCAAGTTTTCCTTAGGGAGCCTTAGGTCTAAAGGTTTCCTTAGGTCTCTTGTTAACTTGCGGAATTCAAGCGGTGCTGATGTCTAATCTTGCTCAGAGTATTACTTACTCCCTCACGCTGCTTGCAGACCACAGAGCTAGCATGTGAAGCAAGCCATGATTTTGATGAAAAATGGAAACAGGTGAATGGAGGAAACAGTATCATACAGTATATATCTCTTGGTCTTGCGTGATGGCATGCATTCCTCGCCTTGTAACAAGATCTCAAGTTTTCCTTAGGGAGCCTTAGGTCTAAAGGTTTCCTTAGGTCTCTTGTTAACTTGCGGAATTCAAGCGGTGCTGATGTCTAATCTTGCTCAGAGTATTACTTACTCCCTCACGCTGCTTGCAGACCACAGAGCTAGCATGTGAAGCAAGCCAGGTTAATGAGACCAACCTTAAAATATTTCTTGAACTCATGGAAGAATTTTTTTTATTTTTGTTTCAAGCTTGAGGTTGTTATATGATACAGCAGAAATCTAGACTTCTGGTAAGTTATTTTGGTTCTATTAACGATAACTTGCTTAAAAACAAAACCATAGCTAAGGCTTTCACTGAATGAAGGAGAAGGTTTCTGATAATATAATTTAAGCGCTTAGATCTAGCCATACCTGAATATGTTATCCTTTGGACTTTTCTGTTAAGTGTGCCAATAAATTTTCCCTTTTTCTTTAGCTACTTTGGATTGGGTTTCTGTCATTTGAAACTGGAATGGTTCTAAATAAATTGTTTTAGGTTTTTTTTGTGGTTTCTTTTTTAAACAGAATTTTGTTACTTTTGATTTAAAAAGAATCTGGCAGTTCCCCAATATTTCCTCTGAAAGGGACGCTTATATCCTATTTTCACATGTATTTATCAGGAATTTAAGCTTAGTTTCTTAAAGCCTTATTTCAGAACAGCATTCTATATCAATTACACACAAAAGGAAAGAAGCCTTTCACCAAATTTTAGACATAGAAAGTCATTAATTTTTTATAAAACTTAATTTTGTTTTTATAGTAATATATTCTCCAACTACCCTCTCAGTGGAGAGGGCTTAGGTTTCTGGACATCAGTGCCCTTGGCGTTGGGGAAGTGAAACCCACACACCAGTTTTGTATCTGCACCTGCCTTGCCTGACCGCACTTGGGGTCTCAGACCCCTCTCTCTTTGCAGTGGTTTCTCAGCTCTAGAAAGTCCCACTTTCCAGAAGAGCCTCTGAAGAGCGGTCCCTTGTTTAGTCTCACTTGCAGATTTTCAGAGCTATCTGAAGATATGCAGATGTATTTGGGCAGAACTTTTTTTTTTTTTTTTTTGGTAGTGGCGCTATTGGTAAAGACTCTGTCTGCCAATCTAGGAGACTTAAGAGATGCAGGTTCAATCCCTGGGTGGGGAAGATCCCCTGGAGGAGTGCATAGCAACCCACTCCAGTATTCTTGCCTGGAGAATCCCTTGGACAGAGGAGCCTGGGGGGTATGGCCCGTGGGGTCGCACAGAGTCGGACACGACTGGAGCAGCTTAGCACGCATGATCATCCGTCGTTAACTCAAACTAGTCATTCCAGATTGTAAAACTTCCTGCGTGGTTTGCTCACCCGTATTTCAAAATGAAAGCATACTCTTGGGATCAACAAGACGAAAGCAAAGCCAGATTGCACCTCTGTCTGTCTCATCTGGTGATTATTTAGCAAGTGCACTTCCAGAGCATTCTCTTTGATGTCTTTTATCAGTTACCTTTTCAGCCAGAGATAACTTTCATCTTCACACACCATTAATGAATTTTTTAAAAGTTTGCTCCCCTTACGTACATATCTTGTCATTTATCCAGGGGTACAAATTAAGTTAATGTGTTCTTCTGTGGATTCTCTGCCTCTTTGAAGCCATTTCACTTCCGTACTTTTGTCTGTGGTTTGTTTTCATTTAGGGAAACTAAAGCAGGTGTAGACTAAGGGACGTTAACTTGACAAAAGTAGGTGATCGTTATTAGAGGACTCTTCCCTCAGGAAAATGGAATTCAGGCTTTGCTAAAGAGCCTGTTCTCCAGTTGGTCTTTGGACTGAGGGTGGGGTTCTTGGGGAAGTGTTCCAGTTCGGAGGCAAGAGGATGGGCCAGGTCCATCTCTCCTATGATTTAATGGTTGGCTGAGCCAGCTTAGCAAACAGTGAGCTTGCATGCCTTGTTGAAACAATAATCCTCAATTGGTCCAAAGGGAGATGCTGACAACGCAGATGGAAAGAGAGCCATTTAGTCCAGCCCGCATTGTTTGTATCTGAGATACTGTGCAGAAGACACTCGCTTCCAGGGAATTCAATCTGACATCAAGGCCGGGCAAGTCAAGCCGAGGGATCTGTGAGAAGGATGATTTGGAGTAATTTGTACCCTTCTGACTGTTTTCTGGGGCTTCCCTGGAGGCTCAGTGGTAAAAGAATCCTTCTGCTAATGCAGGAAATATGGGTTTGATCCCCTGGAGAAGGAAATGGCAACCCATACCAGTATTTTGGCTGTAGGACCCCATGGACAGCAGAGCCTGGTGGGCTAGAGTCATGGGGTCACGAAAGAGTCAGACACGACTGAGCATGCACGCACACATAACTGTTTTCTAGTTCCTGTGTCTTGCTGTTGAAGCCGTTCTGAAACACCCAAGAATGGTGAGACTGGTGGTAGGCAAAAGATCTCTCTCTCCTGCCCCCCCCTCCTTTTTTTTTTTTTTTTTTTACCTTTTGACCACACCCCTCAGCCTGTGGGTCTTAGTGCCCTGACCAGGGAACAGACCCGTACCCTCTGCATGGGAAGCACAGAGTCTTAACCACTAGACTACCAGGGAAGTCTCTTAAAAGGCTCTTTGAATAATAGGTTTTTTTAGATGTAAACAGTTTCTCATCATAGTTCAGTATTTTTGTTTGTTTTAAAATTGCATCCGGCTGCCCCCAGTCTTAGTTGTGGCCCATAGGATCTTCCGTCTTCCCTACAGCATGTGGGATCCTTAGTTGCATCCTGTGGGATCTTGTTCCTTAACCTAGGATCAAAACCAGGCCCCCTGTGCTGGAATCTCAGGGTCTTAGCCACTGGACTACTAGGGAAGTCCTCAAAAGTTCAGTCTTAATTAAGTATTTTTCACAAATAATAATTTAAAGCAGAAATTGGGGGTGCAGGGCCCACATCTCTGTGCCCTGGAAATCTGCAGTCTTGGGAGGCATGGATCCATAGAAGGCGCTGAGCTGGAGACACACAGTAAGAAGGTAAATGGACTTTATTTCATTTTGATTTAAGTCCCTTGCAGTGGCTCCCCTTTGCTGTGAAAGTGACATGGGGACTCCTCACTGTCCACAAGCCCCCATGGGATCTAGCCTTCCTGCCCCGTGACCTTTCCTTGTGCCACTTACTCAGTGCTTAGCAGGCTCCAGGTGTCCATGTCAGACTTCCCTTCCACATGCCACCTGCTCGCTCTTTAGCAGACTCCAGGCGCCCAGGTCAGACTTCCCCTCCACATGGCCACCTGCTCGCTCTTTAGCAGACTCCGGTGCCCAGGTCAGACTTCCCCTCCACATGGCCACAAGGCATTTGCATCTGCTGCCTGTGCTGCTCTGGACTAGAACCAGAGCTTGGTGGCTTCTTCTGATCCTTAAGCTTCTAGCTCTTCCTAGAAAGTGAAAGTGTGGTCGCTCAGTCATGTCCAATTCTCTGCGATCCCATGGACTGTAGACCACCAGACTCTTCTAATCCGTGGGATTCTCCAGGCAAGAATACTGGAGTGGGTAGCCATTCCCTTCTTCTCCAGGGGATCTTCCTGACCTAGGGATCGAACCCTGGGTCTCCTCCATTGCAGGCAGATTCTTTACCGTCTGAACTGCAGGAAAAGGCACTCTTCCTAGACGCCTTCTCTCAAACTTCCTAACCCCACTCCATATCCAGTCACTCTGTCCACTGGCCACATTTTACCTCCTTCACAGCACAACACTATTTGAAATTGCTTTTTGAAATAGCTTTTAGCTTGTCTCTTTCCTGTTACCACTAGAATTCATGGACTAGCATAATTATGTATGCTTTGTCTCCTTTTGTGTACCATAACTTTCATGCACTTTGTTTTTTGTGTTTCCTTTTTAAAACAGTTTAGCCAAGTAGTGTACTGTGATCACGTTTTCTTTCTTGAAGTTCTGATTGTTTGTTTGTTGTGCCTGGAGCACATTTGTTTTTTTGGCCACATTTTTTCATTTACTTAATTTGTCTTGGCTTGCAGGCAGACGTTCAAGGCCTAAGTAAAATGCCACTTAATAAAATTGTCCATGCAATTTTAAAAAATATACTTTCCATGAGGATGGGGACCTTATTCACCACTGTCTTCTCAGCCTTTAATTATCATCTGGCACTATATAGGGCCTCAGTTAATAATGAACATCTAAATTTTCTAGACCTGTTCAAATGCTGATCCACTGTTATATATGGATCATACAGAAGGCGGTAGTTCAGGTGCCCCTTGCCATTACCAGGAAAATTCAACCAGTGGCTACAGCACCCCCTCCCACATCCCACCCTGCACCTATAGGGGTCCGTGTGGCTCAGACCAGGTTGTTATTGTTCAATTGCTAAGTCGTGTCCAGCTCTTTGTGACCCCATGGACTGCAGCATGCCAGGCTTCCCTGTCTTTCACTGTCTCCCTGAGTTTCCTCAAACTCATGTCCATTAAGCTGGTGAAGCTATCCAGCCATCTCTCCTCTCTCGCTCCCTCCTTCTGCCTTCAATCTTTCCTAGCATCAGGGTCTTTTCCAGTGAGTTGGCTGTTTGCATCGTGTGGCCAAGGTATTGGAGCTTCAGCATCAGTCTGTCCAATGAATAATCAGCGTTGATTTCCTCCAGGATGGACTGGTTGGATCTCCTTGCAGTCCAGGGGACTGTCAAGAGTCTTCTCCAGCACCACAGTTTAAAAGCATCAGTTTTTCAGCTCTCAGTGTTCTTTGTAGTCCAACTCCCACATCCGTACATGACTACCTTGGCTGAAAGAGAAGAGAGAACAGGGGACGTCAGACTTTCTATGGTTTGTTTTGGAGGAGACATCTTCCTCTGAAACATCCTTCTGACACAGACGCCCCTGGGGAACATGTACACTGCCACACAGCGTGGATATCAACTTTTGAAAATCCACAAGTCCCTGACAGTTCCTTGCCGTTTTTCCACCTGTGACTTTTGGCTTTGCCTTATGGAATGTGTAACCCTGGCGCCCGGCAGAAAAGCAGAGGGAGAAGCAGGAAGGCCCAGCGTTCTCAGCCGACTTTTCACGAGACCAGGGGGCCCGCAGACCAGGCCTCTGACTGACGCCTTCCATGGGATTCTGTTCCGTCCTCCCCACCCTCCCATTTCCTCCTCCTCTCGGCCTCTTATTTGTGTGTGTAAGAGAGGACACAGAAAGAAATCTGATACAAAGATCATTTCTGTGAAGCAGTTTAAAGGCAGAAGAGAAAGCAGATGCCACCCTCGGGTCAGCCGGAAAGGCTAGATGACCAAGAACTGTATTTTCATTGTCCCTTTGAAGATGGAAGGATGAGAACGCTTCACACCTTCATACACCCGGGGTCCTTTAGAGATGACCGACTGTTTACGGAGACACATGTGGCCTGTTCTATTTGGTGGCACAGACATTTCGCATTAACGATATCTGGACTTCTGAGATGGCAGAGAAACCTCAGACCCAGGCTCCCCTCCAGCCTCAGATGAAGCTCTGTGGTCACAAGAGAGCCGGGCTCGGGTGAGGTCGGTTTGGACAAGTGCTCAGAGAGGCCTTGCCACCTGAGGGCCTGGGGTTGGGAAGACAGCTGAGTGCATGCAGATTTAGGCGTGTGAGGTGTGTGTGTAGAGATGGGAGCAGAAGAAAGTTTGGAAGAGAAAATAAGGATTGGCTTCTATTCAGTATGGGCTTGCCTGGTGGCTCAGATGGTAAAGAATCTGCTTGTAGTGCAGGAGACCCAGGTTGGATCCATGGGTCGGGAAGATGGCTTGTAGAAGAGAATGGCACCCCACTCCAGTATTTCTTGCCTGGAAAATTCCATGGACAGAGGAGCCTGGTGGGCTACAGTCCACGGAGTCACAAAGGGTCAGACCTGATTGAGCGACTAACACTTTCAGACTTTTCTTTTCAATATAGTCTGTCACGGGCTTGTTTCTGAGCAAAACAACTGTTCTCTCTTATCAACCCAGTCTCTGCTTTTGAAGATAAGCAAAAATACCTGTTTCTCCTCAGTCCAAGCGCGAGGCTCCTCTTGACCCCCCGGGTGCTTTCAATTACTGGCTTTTTTATTTGGAGCAGAGAGAAGCACTAACTTCCTGCCAGGGCAGATGTCACTCACCTGAAGGAGCTTGACTTCGTTTGTTGTCAGACCATTCGGGTGGTTGGTGTTTCCCATTGGGATTATACTCCCAGTCCACAGAAAGCCCAGTAAGCTAATATGGGCCTAAAGACTGGCCCTCATAATTGCTTTGGCAGTAGGGACACTCTGTTATCAAGAAAACACAGCACCACCTTTTTTTTTAATTCAATTCTGTCAACTTTTATCCAGCATCTACTGGATATCAGGCCCTGTGTTGCACTCGGGAGAAAAGAGATGAAAAGTACTCATCATGAGGGTAGGAAGCAAGATGCCTGCTCATGCAGAAGAGGGATGAGAAGCAGTTGTGTGCTTGGGTTCTCGGGTTATAATTCAAAATAGTCATGTATCAAATGCCTAACTTTTGTTGGGCACTTTGCAGGAATCATCTCTACTCCTTCCAACAATCTGGCTGCAGAGGTAGTATTAACTTTAATTTAGAGCCAAAGAAACTAAGGCTCAGAGAGGATGAATAATAAGTGATTGTGATTAACTGTATCCTTTTTTAATTTTTTTTCTTTTCATCGGACAATAGATAGGAATGTACTTTCAAATAAAGCCAGCTCATATGCCAGTTTTTAAGACCTTCTAACAAACATACCCAACAGAGACAGGATCTTCCTAATCTTTGAAAGCCCAGTGATCTAGTGTGGCTAAAGGATTTGAGGACGACTTAAGGAGAATCACCATGTGACACAGAGTGAGACAAGGCAGGGATAACTTCTGAAACCTTGGAAGCAAGATTTTCTTCTCTGTTCTGTGACCGGGAACAGGGATAAAGCAAAAGCTCAGTGTCTTATTTTGAAGGTATAAAGTCCAAGTAAAAAAATGAGCAAAAGATATTTAATAGACAGTCCTTTCCTGGTAGAAGAAGGGGGCAGGGAACCTTAACTACTATAGCTCAGACTCACTTTTTGTGACAGACCACAGAGTTAAAAGGGCTTCCCGGGTCGCTCGGTGGTAAAGAATCTGCCTGCCAGTGCAGGAGACACAGGAGACACGGGTTTGATTCCAGAGTCGGGAAGATCCCCTGGAGTAGTAAGTGGCAACCCACTCCAGAGTTCTTGCCTGGAAAATTCCATAAACAGAGGAGCCTGGTGGGCGACAGTCAGTCCGTGGGGTCACAAGGAGTCAGACATAGCTGAGTGGCTGAGCACATACCCATAGAGTTAAAAGCATTTTGTATGACAAATCAATAATACACATTTACACATTCTCACAAAGTACATTCATATATATGTGAAACATTTCTAAAATATTACCTCTATTCATATGATGTACTCTTGATACCTGCTATTCCACCTAATAAATTCTGGTCACAAGCCATTCATTACTGGCTCACGACATGATGTTTGAAAAACAAGGTTCTGTCTAATCCATCAACTGTTTTTTCTCTCCTTTTTTTATTCCTTAACCCCAGAAGAAGCATCTCTATTGCAAGCAAGAGAGATCCCAACACCTCTCCTCCTCTTTGACTCCCTTCCTTGTTCCACATTCCCATGTATTGGGTTGGCCAAAATGTTCATTTCCATAAGACGTTATGGAAAAACTTGAAAGAACTTTTTCAGCAAATCCAACACACATGCCTATACTTTATTATTATTTTTAATACTTGTTAATTTTATTTATTTTGTTTTGGCTACGCTGAAGCTTCACTGCCGTGCAGGTTTTTCTCTCACTGTGGCAAGCAGGGGCTACCCTCTAGAGGCAGTGAATGGGCTTCCCGTGGTGGTAACCTCTCTCATTGCGGAGCAGGGGCTCTGGGTCCTTTGGGTGTCAGCAGTTGTAGCGTGGGCTCTAGAGCACAGGCTCAGTAGTTTGGAGTGCACAGGCTTAGTTGCTTCAAGGCGTGTGGGATCTTCCTGGACCAGGGGTCGAACCCACGTCTCCTGTATTGGCAGGTAGATTTTTTTTATTAGCCCCCGGGGAAGCCCACATGCCTGTTGTTTGCATTCCAGGGACCTCTGGTGTCTGTGTCACTTGGTTTTTGCAGCTGAGGGATGTGTATTATTTTTTACTGGTGCTTTGCAGTTTATGATTGTTGAGAGTGGGTTTTTTTTTCCCCCTCCTATAAATGAAGCTTCTCTAATGTTCAGAAAATATTCTTTCTTTTGGATGTTTTTTCACATCATTTTATAACTGGAGGAAAGAAAAGAAAAACTTTGTTGTTCACCAGTCTTACCATTCCATTAGGGACTTCATCCTTTTCTTTTTGAGAGAGAGGTCAAAACTTGAAAACCTTGAAGAAAGGCAGGCCCGATAAATGTTTTGAGGTGATCACTTCAGTGAGAAACATGATGGTTTCTATAATAGAAATGCTTCTTTTGGAAGTAGTGGTGCTGAGGCTTTGTATTAAGGGGAAAGCAAATTGTTCAGCAGAATCGTCTACTTCAATTTTGTTTTCTTGTGAGAAGTGCAAGAGAACAAAAGTTTTGCGTTTTAATCTTTTTAGAGTCAGTGTTAACCTGATATGAACCACTGAGAGGGTTTCTGACCAAACCTTATAATGTCTTTTGTGAGAAGAATAATATTTGGTAGTATGTAGGGTACCATTCACCTTTCTTTGAAATCATTTTTAACACAAAAACTGCAAAAGAAAAACATTAAAGATTGGTGTTTGTAGAACCGTGAGAGGTTTTCATAAGCTTGCAATTTGGAAAGTTTATAAAGTAATGAAAATAAGATAATGATAAGCTAATTGATAAGTTTGATAAATGGTCTATAATTATTAGACTTCATTGTAGATAAAAATTCCTTACCAGCACTTCACATCGGTGTGTTGTGTGAGTGGGAATGACGATGCCATCATTAACAGCACCCTGTCCCTTGCTTCGCATGCGAGTCATTATTAATTATCTCCTGATGATTCCACCCTGAGAGATACTTTGAATTCCACCTACTTCTGTCAAGTGGAAGACATGTCTTTGGCAGGGAGATGTCCCTTGGAGTCTGAAATGGCTAACCTTACCATCCACCCACGTCCAGTCTTGCCTCTCCTCATCAGCTTTTACTAGAGTTGCCTGAGTAAGCTATTAAAAACATAAGTCAGACCATGGCATTGCCCTCTATACTGGGAAGTGGGTTTCTAACACAGTCAACAACCCCATGAAGCTCTGAGGGTCTTGTGTGAGCCCATCTCACTAATCTCACCACTTCTTGCCACACATCCTGTCTCCTCCTCAAATGCACCAAACCTTTCTCCTTCTCAGAGCTATCCTGCGTTCCTCTGACCCCAAGCATCAGGAGCTTTGTTTCTTCCACAGGGGTCCTCTCAGGAGATTGTGCATATGTCCTTTGATGCTGTCATCAGTTGCTCTATTTTTTTTTAATTTTTTAATTGAAATATTGTTGATTTACAATGTCATGTTAGTTTCAAGAGTACAGAAAGTGATTCAGTTACAGATAGGTAGGTAAACAGAGATATAGGCCGAACGTTCTCTTCCATTATAGGTTATTACAAAATATTGAGTATTTTTCCTGGTGCTACATACTTGATATATTCTTTAATACATCCCTGTAACTGCATTCACAGGCCTGCATTGCAGAGGTTTTCCTTGTTTGTTTTTAAATCTTGACGAATACTTACCAATGCAAAGTCTGATTTAGGATATTTTAATTTTCCTAAAACCCACAATTGAAGTTGATACTGATCCTCAGGAAGCTAAGTAGATGGTAATATAGTAGACTTCAATCTAAATATATTAGCAATTGTATTAACTGTAAATAGAACATATTAATTGTAAATAGACATAATGTTCTAAGTAAAGGGCAGAGGTTGTTAAATTGGATAAGACCCAACTTAATGCTACACACACACACGCGTGCACATATAATAAGGCTATAAAGATGTTAGAAGTTAAAAAATTGGGAAAAAGCCATAAAATTCAGATGCCAATGTTGTCCTGTAACTGTATTAATACTAAGATGACTTTTAAAGCAAAAATATTACAGGATATAAAGAGGATATTTTACAATGGTTAAAGCTTTAATTCACCTGGAAGTTATAATAATTGTCAAGTTTTAGCCACTTAATAATGAGAGCTAATTAAAGCAAAAATGATGAAACTAAGAGAAAAAAAATTTTTTTAATAACAGATAGTAAGAGATTTTGATTATCTCCTTCAGTAATAGAACAGACAAAAAGTGTTAGAAGGTTTGAACACTATAACAAACTTTAAATATAGACACATAAAGAGCATTGAACACAGAGAAAATCGAGAAAACCATCTTTTTCTAATATACATGGGATATACCAAACTTGACCAGATCAGAAGTCAAGTCTCAAAATATTTGAAAGGATTAAAATCTTACAAATGATTAAAGTTTATCATTACTCATTTAAGCTACATCAGTGACAAGACAGTGATCTAAACAACGCTAAAATCTTGAGTATTTTTATACTAAAAAATTAACAATTCTTCTACATAAATAATGAGATATGTGAAAGAAGAAATAACAATGGTATTTAGAAAGTATTTTTACCTGAATGATAATGAAATTTTGACATCTCAAAATTTCATGTGTAAAATGCAACTAAAGCCATCTTTATGGAAATTTTTAGCCTTAAATGCATATGTTAGAATAAAGTCTAAAAATTGATTAACTGAATATCCATCTCAAAAAGATAAAAAAAAAACTGAAAGAAATTAGCGGGAAGGAAGAAAATAAAGAGCAGAGCAGAAAATAGCAAATATTTCTAAACAAATATATAGCAGACACCATTATCCAAGCCACTTTGTTCTTTGAAAAGTCTGTTAGAAATGACAAGGTCAGATAAGGAAAAGAAAATACAATAGTTGGATGAAAAAAGGTATCATTATAGTTCCTTACAGATACTGAAAAATACTATCAACAACTTTAATAAGTATAAATTTTCTAAAGAAATTATTAGCAACTTAATATATAAAAAAGTTACCACATGAGCAATTGTGTATAGCACAATATTGATTTAATATAACTCTCTGTACTACTTTTTTTATAAAAGAAGAACATTGTGTGATTATTTTGTTATAAGTCAAGAAAGTATTGATTGAGATTGAACATTAGCTCATGATAGTAACTCTTAGGATGCCAGGAAGAAAAGGAAGTTGTCTTAATGAAAAGAGTATTCACTCCAAAGTCAACATTATATGTTACATTTGTGCCCTCGATGAATAATTAAAGCCCGTGTCCTGTCAGAGGTCATTCTGACCTCTTCCAGGCCTGTGCTGTGCCATTGGATGTTTAATCGTTCATCTTCTCTATGATTTCATTTCATCGAAATAGATGAAATAAAAGAAAAATGAAGGGGATACTCTTTATGTTTGATGCCATATAGAATACCTAGAAAGATGTTAAGAGAGGTTAAAGTGAGTGAAAGTCACTCAGTCATGTCCGACTCTTTGTGACCCCATGAAATAGTCCATGGAATTCTCCAGGCCATAATGCTGGAGTGGGTAGCCGTTCCCATCTCCAGGGGATCTTCCCAACCTAGGGATCAAACCCAGGTCTTCCACATTGCAGGCAGTTGCTTTACCAGCTGTGTCCCCAGAGGAGCCCAAGAATACTGGAGTGGGAAGCCTAAGAATACTGGAGTGGGTAGCCTATCCCTTCTCCAGCAGATCTTCCCAACCCAGGAATCAAACCGGGATCTTTTGCATTGCAGGCGGATTCTTTACCAGCTACCGGGGAAGCCCATGAGGAGTTTAAGTATTATGATTTTAAGTTAGACATTGCCTGGAAGAATACCCATATTGAGAGGCATGCAGAACTGGAAGGCAGAGCCAGACCCAGAAGACAGGTCAAGGGCAAGATTTGGACAAGCTGAGAGGAGGGGTAGCTGTCATAGGCCCAAGGAGGCTCTGTCCAAGAGCCCCGGAAATGCAAGTTCACTGAGAGGTGGGGCTGTTACTTGCTTGGAGGACAGAGGCTAAGTACCAGCCTCGAGAATGACTTCTGTTGCCTCGTATCTTTGAAACTCTGCCTGGTGGGTGTCGACTGTGGTGCCAGGGCTACCCCAAGTCATCCTCCGATTTCTCGGCTTCAATCAGTAATATGGCAGGAAAGTTTTCATGTTTGTGATTCTTAATCATGAGAGGGTAGAAGAAACACTGATTTTCAGCAGTTCCCTCCCTCCCCAACCTGGCCCCAGCTCAATGTTTCTGGATATTGTGTCTCATACCACAGGATCTTGTATAATTTAACTTGACGGCTTATTAATTTCCAGTGAAATAGTTCGATGCAGTTGTCCTGATTCACAGAAACAATGCCAGGAACTATGAAGAAAAATAAAGTAGCTATAATCGCAGTCACCATGATTACTTCCACATGGTTCCTGTATATCCTGAGCTGCTTCATCCTGGGAATAAAAACAAATCACAGGACAGTTACAAAACAGCATTTCTTTGGCTCTCGATAATAGCGCTGTCAGATTCCTCCCTAGTAGTTCAGAACCTCCAGTGAATGTCTCACTTATATTCTGCAAGCGAGTCCTTTTGATCACTGCTGATCACCAGCGAGTTCATCCTGCTCCCACCCCGGGGAGGGCTTCCAGGGGCTGTGCCTCCGCAAGGGGTCCCTATGGGCTGCTTGGAGTTGTGATTTCTACCGGTGCCCATTCAAGGGTGACAGAGCCTCACATCTCGGGCACTTAGCTGCAGCTCAGGAGTGAGAGCTATCTCCTGTACACTGATACGTGCTGCTGGATGAACGCTACTACGTCTTGCATTTCTAGTGCCCCACTGAGGTTTCAGATCAGCTGCTCTTCTTTGTTGGCACTGCATTCATTGTCATCTCTCTACCGAGGACTCTTGCTCACCTGCTCCAACAGTCCCTCTGTATTCAGAGGGGATACTTTGTTGTTCTCAGCATCAGTTCTTTCTACGTGTAGCATTGTCCCTTGTCTTAGAAGAAAGCTGGTTCCTTGTTGGTCCTTTTCCTTCCCTTCTTAGCTTAGGAGGCTCCTTGGTTCCTCTTGTCTTCGTGGACCAGTCCACAGCTGATCTCCACATGCCAGGGGACAGCTGACTTCAGGGACACATGGGGCTTCAGCTCAGATTTGGGACATAAATAAGTACATGCCTGGGACCACCCTGGCAAAAGGGGGGACACCTTAGTGCTTATCATAATTAGATCTTAAAAATATGGTGAGTGACCAGAATAATAGACAAGTGTTATGGGAGGTGTTATGGCACCACTGACTCAATGGACATGAATTTGAGCAAACTCAGGGGTTTAGTGAAGGACAGGGAAGCTTGGCATGCTGCTGTCCATGGGGTTGCAAAGAGTCAGACACGACTTAGTGACTCAACAAAGCAGTGTTATGGGAAGTGATGTCATACTTTGAAGGAGAAAGCTTGTCATGAAGGCACTTCTCTGCCCTCTCTATCATTCTGGTCTGGGATGGTATTTTTCTTGAAGAAATGTTTATAGAGTTGAGAACCTATGAAGTTCCTTCTTTTTTTTAAATAAAACTTTTTTTAATGAAAAAAGTGAAAGTGCTAGTCCATCAGTCATATCCGACTTTTCATGACCCCATAGACTGTACCCTACCAGACTCCTCTGTCCATGGAATTCTCCAGGCAAGAATACTGGAGTGGGTAGCCATTCTCTTCTCCATGGAATCTTCCCACCCAGGGATTGAACCTGAGTCTCCTGCATTGCAGGTAGATTCTTTACGATCTAGGCCACAAGAGAAGCCTAGCCCCAAAACTAATTATCTTATATCCTCTTATGGTTTGAAGCCTTTGAGAAAATTAGAGGATTTCTGTATTACATGCAAGTAAATCAGCAATACATTTCTTCAAAGCAAAGACTAAATTTTCCTATGTGAGAGGACCAGGTTTCTGAAATGCAAGGCGAGTTACCTGCCTCATTAAGAAACATGAGTGCAGACTAATTTTATGAAAAAATTATGGAATGCAATTGGCTGGAGAGTGATTATAGAGGTTAATCTGTGTACTAATTGGCTTGTTTAGGACTTACCACCAAACCAGATTCACCAATCATTTCTAGTGTAAATAAATGATACAGCATTATGGCAATTAAAACGTGATTCATTTTTCCAGTGTTCCCACATTAACCGAAAAATAATCATTTAGGCTTAATCCAAATCCACAAAAAATATGCACCATCTAAATGGAGCTTTTACCTTTCAAGTCATTTTTTGGGCTGCTGAATGTGTAGAATGATGGAAGACAGAACTTCTTTTCTGAGCTGGAGGGCTTAAAGGATACTGTCGTAAGGCATATGCTTTCCTACCATGCCCTATTTATTTATGCTCCAGGTTGTTATTCCAGTGAATGTGACACTGCAGTCATTCATACAGTTACAGATTCTAATGTGCGTGTGCAAATTATAACTTTCTTGCACAGAGCAAGGAACTAAGGTGCATCCGATGGTGTAAGAGGCATAAACTTGATACAATAAATTCTGAAGAGGTTTTTAACTGGGGGAACTTTGTTTTCCTTGAAAGATGCTTATTTCTGCTAAATTAAGAGTTTCTAGCTGATGCCGCACCAAAAATGCCATGAGGAGCAGTAGGTTGATGGTACATGCTGACCACAAGCTCCTCCTGGGCTGAACCTTTGACCCCTGGATTTTCAGCATGGTGATAGGGTCAGCCCTCCTCCTTTCTGAGATCCACGGGAAGTCATGCCACTTACTTATGTGCTGTTTTCTCTTTGCTGTGAGAGTAATTCTTCACTACAAAAGGCCTGAGGTCCAAAACCAAAGAACCCGAGGTTATAATGGGAGGAGGAGGTCACAGGGAAGCAAAGCATGAGAAGACCCAGTTAGGACAAGCATAGGACCCTGTGATGCCAGAGGAGATGCATCTCGCTGAAGACTCAAAGGGATCATAAGTGTGTTTCTTGCTTTGGGAAAATCCTCTACAATTTAGGAACTGCAGGCTGTGTCTCCTAATTACATTTTGGCTTAGCTGTGTGTTTCCGTGAGCTTCTTGAGCATACGTTCCAAGTGGGTTTTTTTTTTTTTTTTTCCATTAGTGTATTTTCATGTCGAAACACAGCACCAGGCTCCTGGTAGTTATTAAGTATTTGGCAGTGATCATAATGGTGGTGACGAGATGGTGTTGGCCATAGGTGCTAACATTTACTCACTGAGCATGTATTTTATATGTGTTACTAATGTAACACTATGACAGTTGTCTCGAAGGTGTTATTTTTGTGTGTGGGATTTTTTTTTTTCCATTCGTTGATGAGGCATAAGGTTTCAGTGCCTTGCCCAAGATTCCGCAACTAGTAGGTAGGTGTTAGAGCTGGAGACCAGATCACTCTGATAATGCACACAGTACAAAAATGCAAAGAGTTGGGCGAGCTCTTGAGCACTGCAAGCAGTGCTTCCAGTTATATCCATGGATCTAGAATCTGCATGTCTTGCATTAGATGGGGGGCAGAGTTTCTCGACCTTTTGATATTTTGTGCCAGGTATGCCTTGCTGTGAGGGCCCTCCCATGTGTGTAGGATGTTTAACAGCATTCCCACCTTCTACCTGGTGGTTCGGCTGGTAAAGAATCCACCTGCAATGCAGGAGACCTGGGTTCAGTCTCTGGGTTGGGAAGATCCCCTGGAGAAGGGCATGGCAACCCACTCCAGTATTCTTGTCTGGAGAATCCCATGGACAGAGGAGCCTGCCAGGCTGCAGTCCACAGGGTCAAAAAGAGTCAGACATGACTGAAGCGACTAAGCACTACCTTCTACCCACTGGATGCCAGGGGCACACAGTCCCCCACTCCCGCTCTCCCAGTTCTGACAACCGCAGGCATTTCTGGAGGGGGTAATCGTTGCTGGTGGAGAACTACCTGAGTTAAAAGGCCACTTGAGGCGTCCGCTCCAAAAACACGGATTTCTGCTGTGCTCACCTGGAAATTACTGTACCTTCCAGAGGCCAACCGCATCCTCCACAGCCCTGGAAAAGCGAGTTTAGGTGCATTTTCCTTCCTTGGTGATGCATTATTGTCTTCACCTCTCTGGGACTTAGGGGGTGAGGGAGGGAGCAGTATTTAGTTTTTATAATTTTTGTATGTTTTCTCCTCCTGTTATAGGAGGGAAAGAAGGCAAAATCATTATCCCTGGAAAATGACAAGATTCTATCCAAAAAAAACAATAAATCACTTTCTTATCCTGGGAGAAGAAAAAAGTAGACATATAGGAGTAGGGCCATGGGTGAAATGTAGAGGTAAGGAAGAGTTTCATTCACTGGCTGCAGCGACAGCGGGCCTCACCTGGAGAACATAAGACCAGACTGAATGCCGGTAACCCAGGCCCAGACGACGCTGGGAGGAGGCTCCAGGTGGGCTGTTTCATACCCTGCCCTTAGACTCCTTGAGGATCTCCGTTTATTGAGCCTGTCTGTGATTGACTCGTAAAATGGAAGGGATCAGTTGGACAGAGGGGAGTGGATTGGTATAAAATAGAAAAGGTCAGAACACGATTTCAGAGGCAAAGCTCACATTCACATTTGAAAATCCCTGGTAAAAGTTGCTCACACTCCATTCTGAACTACGGAGAGGATCTCCAGCTCCTGTGTTCACAGCTTGAGAGCTTCACATGACTGTACCATCCTTTCGTTCTAGGCTCTTTAACCTTCCTGCATGGATACCAGACTACTTTAAATGGGTACTCAAGTGCCTCTATAACAGTGAAAATGCCCAAGTACTGCAGAATACATTTTAGGGAGTATAGTCATGTTTAAGGTGACTTAGGTAAGCCCCCTGGAGACCATTTGGGATTAATGAGGCTAACTGTGTATATATTTAATCCATTAAAAGTAATATCAATGCATGAGAGAATGGCATTTTATGGAATTTTTTATGCTTTAGGACTCTGAACAGACTCTTTTTTTCATTCTACTAGATTAATTAAAAAAAAATAAAAAATCATCCTGATTTAAGAAAATCTGAATTTGCAAAATAGGTAAACTGGGCTATGAGTTCTTAGTACTCATATATATTTTTAACTTTTTTTTTTTAAGGCTGATTTAAATAATTGTAATTCATTAAGGGCCATTCACATCTCTGGTATTTGACTGAGAGGCTATGAAGATGGGAAGGGAGTGACAAAACTAAGGTGCTTAGGATGCAACCTGACTGAGGTTGAAATTAAAAAAAAAAATGAAGATATCAGAAGTATAAGGTGAGCTCAAGGAAAGCATCATGTGGCTTACTGAAATAAGTTCGTATTTCACCTTCTTTGAACATTGTTTCTGTGGAAATCCTAGAAAAATTAGACAAAATACAGAGAAGAGAGAAAAAGCTAAGCAGAAGAGTGAGCGTGGCTGTAGCCAAGGGGAGTCTGGCCTTTCTCCTGGTCTTGCATCTACCCCGCCTCCAGGGGAAGGACCTGGAGTGCCAGGAGCTAGAGCTCACTCTCCAGGCCCTTTAGGATTTACACAGTATGCTATCTAGGTTGGTCATAACTTTCCTTCCAAGGAGTAAGCATCTTTTAATTCCATGGCTGCAATCACCATCTGCAGTGATTTTGGAGCACCCAAAAATAAAGTCGGACACTATTTCCACTGTTTGCCCATCTATTTGCCATGAAGTGATGGGACCAGATGCCATGATCTTCGTTTTCTGAATGTTGAGCTTTAAGCCAACTTTTTCACTCTCATCTTTCACTTTCATCAAGAGGCCCTTCAGTTCCTCTTCACTTTCTGCCATAAGGGTGGTGTCATCTGCACATCTGAGGTTATTGATATTTCTCCTGGCAATCTTGATTCCAGCTTGTGCTTCTTCCAGTCCAGCGTTTCTCATGATGTACTCTGCATAGAAGTTAAATAAGCAGGGTGACAATATACAGCCTTGACGTACTCTTTTTCCTACTTGGAACCAGTCTGTTGTTCCATGTCCAGTTCTAACTGTTGCTTCCTGACCTGCACATAGATTTCCTAAGAGGCAGATCAGGTGGTCTGATATTCCCATCTCTTTCAGAATTTCCCACAATTTATTGTGATCCACACAGTCAAAGGCTTTGGCATAGTCAATAAAGCAGAAATAGATGTTTTTCTGGAGCTCTCTTGGTTTTTCCATGTCTTACTGACTTTTTAAATATCTTACTGACTGGCAAATATCTGGATTCTCATACCTACTTCCCTGTTCAATCTGTGAATGATATGTTTCAGTGGAAGAATATAAAAAAAATTCCATCTCACAGATAAATGGGAGGAGTATTTCAGTAGCCTTACCGTTCCATACTCAGAAACTGCCTTGAAGGCTACAGTGGTTTAACCCATGACGGCCTTTGCCCATCAGCGCAAAGATCAACTTGGTGAAAAAGGTAAACCGAATTTTAGTGTTGTCACGAAAATGTAATAGGTTTGACTTTGCAGATCCAAAGAAAGATGGTCAGGGAACACTTAGGAGTCTGCAGACCATCCTTTGAGAACTGCTGTTAGGGAAAAACATCTTAAAATGTCGGGGGAAAGTCCATAGCATGTCAATAATAAAGTGAAAGTGAAGTCGCTCAGTCGTGTCCAACTCTTTGCGACCCCATGGACTGTAGCCTACCAGGCTTTTCAGTCCATGAGATTTTCCAGGCAAGAGTACTGGTCAATAATAAAGGGGCACAAAAAATTGCCCAATCTGAAATAAAAATATTTCTTCTAGTAAAGAGAAAAGCTGAAAAGTATACAAACTGTTTTTGGGGGTCTATTTGTTGTGCTTGGTCGTGTCCTGCTCTTTGCAACCCCATGGGTCAGAGCCCTCCAGGAGCCTCTGTCCATGGAATTTTCCAGTAAGAGTACTGGAGTGGCTGACCATTTCCTCCTCCAGGGGATCTTCTGGACAAAGGGAAGGACCCACATCTCTTGTGCATCTCCTGCATTGTCAGGTGGATTCTTTACCACCGTGGCACCTGGGAAGCCCCATATCAAGCTGTTAAACAATGGTAATATCTCAGGATAAAGGAATTAGTGATCCTTTTATTTTCTTCATTTTGTTTATTTTACAGTTTCCCACTGATAAAATTTTGTACCAGTATAGTTACTGTTTCCATCTTTAGCATGTTGGAAATTAAATATTTTGACATTTTAAGCAAAATAAAAAACCTCTTATACTCCCATCACCCTAAGAGGATTATTTTTATTCCTTAAATTTTTTTTTATTGTAGTGTGTAAACTCATAAGATCTATGATCTTAAGTTATTTTTTTAATTTATTTTTTTTTAATTAATTATTTTTTGGAGGCTAATTACTTTACAATATTGTATTGGTTTTGCCATACATTGACATGAATCTACCACGAATGTACATGTGTTCCTCATCCTGAATCCCTCTCCCACCTTCCTCCCCATCCCATCCCTCTGAGTCACCCCAGTGCACCAGCCCCAAGTACCCTGTCTCATGCATCAAACCTGGACTGGTGATCCGTTTCACATATGATAATATACATGTTTCAATGCTATTCTCCCAAACCATCCCACCCTCGCCCTCTCCCACAGAGTCCAAAAGACTGTTCTGTACATCTGTGTCTCTTTTGCTGTCTCACAGGGTTATCATTACCATCTTTGTAAATTCCATATACCTGCGTTAATATACTGTATTGGTGTTTTTCTTTCTGGCTTACTTCACTCTGTATAATGGGCTCCAGTGTCATCCACCTCATTAAAACTGATTCAAATGTATTATTTTTAATGGCTGAATAATACTCCATTGTGTATATGTACCACAGCTTTCTTATCCATTCGTCTGCTGATGGACATCTAGGTTGCTTCCATGTCCTGGCTATTATAAACATGCTGTGATGAACATTGGGGTACATGTGTCTCTTTCAATTCTGGTTTCCTTGGTGTGTATGCCCAGCAGTGGGATTGCTGGGTCATATTGGCAATTCTGTTTCCAGTTTTTTAAGGAATCTCCACACTGTTCTCCATAGTGGCTGATCTCGTTTGCATTCCCACCAGCAGTGTAAGAGGGTTCCCTTTTCTCCACACCCTCTCCAGCATTTATTGCTTGTTGACTTTTGGATCTCAGCCATTCTGACTGGTGTGAAATGGTACCTCATTGTGGTCTTGATTTGCATTTCTCTGATAATGAGTGATGTTGAGCATCTTTTCATGTGTTTGTTAGCCATTCGTATGTCTTCTTTGGAGAAATGTCTATTTAGTTCTTTGGCCCATTTTTTGATTGGGTCATTTATTTTTCTGGAGTTGAGCTGCATAAGCTGCTTGTATATTTTTGAGATTAGTTGTTTGTCAGTTGCTTCATTTGCTATTATTTTCTCCCATTCAGAAGGCTGTCTTTTCACCTTGCTTATAGTTTCCTTTGTTGTGCAGAAGCTTTTAATTTTAATTAGATCCCATTTGTTTATTTTTGCTTTTATTTCCAGTATTCTGGGAGGTGGATCATAGAGGATCCTGCTGTGATTTATGTCAGAGAGTGTTTTGCCTATGTTCTCCTCTAAGAGTTTTATAGTTTCTTGTCTTACGTTTAGATCTTTAATCCATTTTGAGTTTATTTTTGTGTATGGTGTTAGAAAGTGATCTAATTTCATTCTTTTACAAGTGGTTGACCAGTTTTCCCAGCACCACTTGTTAAAAAGATTGTCTTTAATCCACTGTATATTCTTGCCTCCTTTGTCGAAGATAAGCTGTCCATAGGTGTGTGGATTTATCTCTGGGCTTTCTATTTTGTTCCATTGATCTATATTTCTGTCTTTGTGCCAGTACCATACTGTCTTGATGACTGTGGCTTTGTAGTAGAGCCTGAAGTCAGGCAGGTTGATTCCTCCAGTTCCATTCTTCTTTCTCAAGATTGCTTTGGCTATTCGAGGTTTTTTGTGTTTCCATACAAATTGTGAAATTATTTGATCTAGCTCTGTGAAAAACACTGTTGGTAGCTTGATAGGGATTGCATTGAATCTATAGATTGCTTCGGGTAGTATACTCATTTTCACTGTATTGATTCTGCCAATCCATGAACATGGTATATTTCTCCATCTATTTGTGTCCTTTTTGATAAAATCAACACACAGAAGTCCCTTGCATTCCTATATACTAACAATGAAAAAATTGTTTCCTTAATTTCTCTTGTTTTCTCAGTTTTAGTGTATAGGAATGCAAGGGATTTCTGTGTGTTGATTTTATATCCTGCAACTTTACTATATTCATTGATTAGCTCTAGTAATTTTCTGGTGGAGTCTTTAGGGTTTTCTATGGAAGAGGATCATGTTATCTACAAACTGAGAGTTTTACTTCTTCTTTTCCAATCTGGATTCCTTCTATTTCTTTTTCTGCTCTGGTGCTGTGGCCAAAACTTCCAAAACTGTGTTGAATAGTAGTGACGAGAGTGGGAACCCTTGTCTTGTTCCTGACTTTAGGGGAAGTGCTTTCAATTTTTCACCATTGAGGATAATGTTTGCTCTGGGTTTGTCATATATAGCTTTTATTATGTTGAGTTATGTTCCTTCTATTCATGCTTTCTGGAGGGTTTTTTTTTTTTTATCATAAATGGATGTTGAATTTTGTCAAAGGCTTTATCTACATCTATTGAGATAATCGTATGGTTTTTATTTTTCATTTTGTTAATGTGGTATATTACATTGATTTGCGGATATTGAAGATTTCTTGCATCCCTGGGATAAAGCCCACTTGGTCATGATGTATGATCTTTTTAATATGTTGTTGCATTCTGTTTACTAGAGTTCTGTTAAGGATTTTTGCATCTATGTTCATCAGTGACATTGGCCTGTAGTTTTCTTTTTTTGTGGCATCTTTGTCAGGTTTTGGTTTTAGGGTGATGGTGGCTTCATAGAATGAGTTTGGAAGTTTACCTTCCTTTGCAATTTTCTGGAAGAGTCTGAGTAGGATAGGTGTTAGCTCTTCTCTAAATTTTTGGTAGAATTCAGCTGTGAAGCCATCTGGTCCTGGCCTTTTGTTTGCTGGAACATTTCTATTACAGTTTCAATTTCCGTGCTTGTGATGGGTCTGTTAAGATTTTCCATGTCTTCCTGGTTCACTTTTGGAAAGTTGTACTTTTCTAAGATTTTGTCCATGTCTTCCACGTTGTCCATTTTATTGGCATATAGTTGCTGATAGTAATCTCTTATGATCCTTTGTATTTCTGTGTTGTCTGTTATTTTTCCATTTTCATTTCTAATTTTGTTGATGTGATTTTTCTCCTTTTGTTTCTTGATGAGTCTGGCTAATGGTTTGTCAATTTTATTTATCTTCTCAAAGAACTAGCTTTTGGCTTTGTTGATTTTGCTATAGTCTCTTTTGTTTCTTTTGCATTTATTTCTGCCCTAATTTTTAAGATTTTTTTCTTCTACTACCCCTGGGGTTCTCCATTTCTTCCTTTTCTAGTTGCTTTAGGTTTAGAGTTAGGTTATTTATATGACTTTTTTGTTGTTTTTTGATGTATGCCTGTACTGCTGTGAACTTTCCCCTTAGCACTGCTTTTACAGTGTCCCACAGGTTTTGGGTGGTTGTGTTTTCATTTTCATTCATTTCTATGCATACTTTTATTTCTTTTTTGTTTCTTCTGTGGTTTGTTGGTTATTCAGCAGCGTGTTGTTCAGCCTCCATATGTTGGAATTTTTAATAGTTTTTTTCCTGTAATTGAGATCTAATCTTACTGCACTGTGGTCATAAAAGATGTTTTCAATGATTTCAATTTTTTTTTTAAAATTTACCAAGACTAGATTTATGGCCCAGGATGTGATCTATCCTGGAGAAGTTTCCATGTGCACCTGAGAAAAAGGTGAAATTCATTGTTTTGGGGTGAAATGTCCTATAGATATCAATTAGGTCTAACTGGTCTATTGTATCATTTAACGTTTGTGTTTCCTTGTTAATTTTCTGTCTAGTTGATCTGTCCACAGGTGTGAGTGGGGTATTAATGTCTCCCACTATTATTGTGTTATTATTAATTTCCCCTTTTTTACTTGTTAGCATTTGTCTTACATATTGCAGTGCTCCTATGTTTGGTGCATAATTTTTTAAAAAATGTATTTGCTTTTGGCTGTGCTGGGTCTTCATTGCTGTGTGTAGGTTTTCTTTGGTTTTGGCGAGCAGAGTACCGTCTTAACTTTCCAAATGTACAGTACAGAGTTGTTAACTACAAGCACAGTGTGGTACAAATTTGTTTTTACAACTGTTTATTTTAGTTTTTATTCATTTGTATGTATATTTTGCATAGAGTAGTAGAAAATTCCTTTTTCTACTTATTATTATATGTCACCATGAGTTTTCATCCTAATTATATATTCTAATCTTACTGCACTGTGGTCATAAAAGATGTTTTCAATGATTTCAATTTTTTTTTTTAATTTACCAAGACTAGATTTATGGCCCAGGATGTGATCTATCCTGGAGAAGTTTCCATGTGCACCTGAGAAAAAGGTGAAATTCATTGTTTTGGGGTGAAATGTCCTATAATATCAATTAGGTCTAACTGGTCTATTGTATCATTTAACGTTTGTGTTTCCTTGTTAATTTTCTGTCTAGTTGATCTGTCCACAGGTGTGAGTGGGGTATTAATGTCTCCCACTATTATTGTGTTATTATTAATTTCCCCTTTTTTACTTGTTAGCATTTGTCTTACATATTGCAGTGCTCCTATGTTTGGTGCATAATTTTTAAAAAAATGTATTTGCTTTTGGCTGTGCTGGGTCTTCATTGCTGTGTGTAGGTTTTCTTTGGTTTTGGCGAGCAGAGTACCGTCTTAACTTTCCAAATGTACAGTACAGAGTTGTTAACTACAAGCACAGTGTGGTACAAATTTGTTTTTACAACTGTTTATTTTAGTTTTTATTCATTTGTATGTATATTTTGCATAGAGTAGTAGAAAATTCCTTTTTCTACTTATTATTATATGTCACCATGAGTTTTCATCCTAATTATATATAAAATATTAGCATTCATATTACTCATACAAATTTTGGCTCATACTGAGATAAACTGTCTAAAGGGTACCCAGTGATCTTAGTTAATGCAATTTCTTCCTCCTAAGAAGTAACAGTGATTTTTCATTAACTGAAGTTACAGAAATGTAATCATTGCATTAACACTCTAATACTTTTAGATCCTAAATTATGCTAATTTGATTTTAATGATTTAGCGATTTCCTGTTTGTTCTTTAAAGATTTAAAAATAGCCAGCAGTACTTTAGTCGAGGCAGTTTTGTTTAATGTTATTGTCGTGGAAACTACACCCTCTTAACTTTTAATTATTCTCAACCTGGTTGATTCCACACACCACTTAGGGCTAATGTGGAAAGATAACTATATTCAGATTCTGACGGTGCATTGTGTCTGCACAGAAGAGATTTCTGCTGGTTGGCACTCAGCTACAGCCATTTTCCAAGTCCTGTCATTTTCATTTCTCAGCATCACTTGTATGATGCTCCCTAGCTGAGGGCATTTGGACAAGGTAGGCTCTGCGGGGTCACTCCCAGGTGCTTTCTATCAGAAATGATAAGGAAGAAATAATCGAATGGCAGCACCTTTCCTTTGTGCCACTTTGGTTCTTTTGGAGAAATTGTACTCTTTCCGTCTATCAAAGTACACCCCTCAAACATCTTGTCTCCTCTGATTATATACTTCAGGTCTTAAAAATATCAGCTTCAAGCTTGTTAACCTCCATTGAAGCAGATGATTTATGAGAGCTGATAGGTATTGTTTGAAATACTGTGAACAGAGGATGCTTTGTTTAGTTACTTCCTGTCTGCTCTAAGATCGCCTTTGCTCACGGGCCACCTGGAACATTAGATGGATATTAAAATGTCATAGATGCCCGGGAGAGTGTTCCTAGCTTCAGGGGTTGATTCAGAGGCATCCTGACTCAGAAGCGTTGTTGGCATCTAAACTCTATAGACTATCCAGGTTGCACTGCTTAGCATGACAGCTGCATTAATTGTCTGTTTGTTGTTTTAACAGTTGTGCAAACAACTCTTAGACTATTGACTTTTTTAATTGAGTGGATGCTAGAGATACTCTGCGTGGGATCAAACCTGACTCCTCTACTTCTCTGGTAGTATTTGGTATCACTAGAAATGATACAACAATACTACTAGTAGTATTGCTGGTAATTACTAGCGATAGTAATTACTAGTAGCAATTAGCCACTTTCTATCAATGTTTTTTTTCTGTAAAATAGTAACAGAGTTCCTCTAATGACTAAATGAGCTTGTCAGATACTTTAAAAAGCAGGAAATTTGCAACATGTATTAACTACTGTTATTGTTAGTAGCATATAATTCACTGTTTAGGTATGCACACAGTAATGTTATGGGATTCTCCCCCAGTTTCTGCATTAAGCAACCTAACTCAAATGTTGTATTGGGGCACATGCAGTTTGGGAGTCAAGTTTTGTACATGTTAACCTCATGAAAGTGTGTTTCAAGTGTAGAGGAACATGATACTGCTTCAATTTAAAAATTTTAAAATGCAAATCATAAAATCAGAAGCAGAAAGAGATACCGTCCTCAAATGAAAAAAAGTCAATGGAATGGCTGCATAATGGAGTGAAGATGCTGAATGCCAGAATAGTGATTTGGAATCTGAAAGCCTTCCTCCCCAAATGCAAAGCCAGTGAGTCACAAAATAAAAGCACGAGAGAGATGCGGGGCATAGAAAATCAATCCAAGAGGTCAAGCGTTTACTGACTGAATTCTAGAAGGGAGCGGAGAAATAGATAAGAAAATAATCAAAGAAATTATCAGAGAAATAGCCAGAAGATAATTCCTCTAAGTTGGAGATAGACTTGTGCCTTGAGATTAAAATGATTTGACCAATTTCCAGCAAAATGAAAGAAAAACAGCCTATACCTATGTGCCCCTTGAGGAAATTTCAGAACTCCTAGAACAGGACAAAGAATAAAACTTCTGTTCCCAAGGATGAAAAAGACAGTTACCTAAGAAGAAAGGAAGCATTATGTTAGCAGACTTCTTTTGGCTATCCTGAAGTATAAAACCTTTAAATTTTCACAGAAGATTATTTTGAGCCCAGAAAGTCTCAAACATGAAGGTTTAATAAAGATATCTTTAGAGGTGCAGAACCTTCTAAGACTAACTTCTAGATCTGCCGCAACAAAATGAAAAGAAATGAGTGATAGCATTGAAAAAAAGTGAGCAATAAAATATCCAAACTCATAACACTGATGGAAGTTTATGTTAAAATAACAGAGAAGGAATTTTTAATCCAGCAAATTGACAATATTTAATGTTGATGAATGTAGAGAATAGATACACTCATGTGTATAGGTGGAATGATAGTAATTTTTGCAGTCATTTTGGAAGTTGGTGTGTCAACATATATATGACTATTTAAAATCTGCATCCCGTCTGATCCAGCAGTCCTAGGTGTCTGTAGTAAGACAATAGTCCTGGGTACCAAGGTGCATATACGAGAGGGTACAGTATGCAAGGGGTAGAACTGGCAGGGGAATTGATCAAAGAAGATCAACTCATTAGTTTTTTGTGCCATTTACAGGATGGAATTAATAAGTGCTCAAGAATTGAGGAGAAAGGGGATCTGGCGGAAGCTATGCCAACAAAATGAGGTGAAACCCAGTCTACTTTTATAGAAAACAAACTCACAATCAGCAGAGAAAAGGTAGAGTTAAATCTTTTTCAAATGCTCATGCATTAAAACATTCAGGTTTGAGCCAAAACCGAGCTTAGAAAGTTTAACCCCAGAGGAACCCCTTTGGGAAAATTATGATGGAGTGAAAATTGGATTATAATGGAAGCCTGTCTACTCTATAATTTTATGGTTTTCCAAGCAGTATATCATCTCAGTTTACATTGTGTTTCCTTAATTAGATGTTTGATATATGGAAAATAATATTTAGAAGAAAGCAGAAACATGGACTTAATGAGACTCAAACAGCATAAACAGAAAAGAGAAATTCAGATGTCCTTATATTTTCATCATAACCAATAATAATTCTAGTTGTTGAAACTTTGCCGCCTCACTCAGGGTCTTTATTGCATATGTCATATGCATCGTTTTTCCTTCCTGCAAGATGTGCTCAGGCATGTCTGATTCTTTGGGACACCATGGGCTGCAGCCCGCCAGGCTCCACTGTCCATGGAATTTTCCCGGCAAAAATCCTGGGGTGGGTTGCCATTACCTACTCCAGAGGATCTTCTGGACCCAGGGATCGAACCTGCGTCTCTTGCATCTCCTGCATTGGCAGGTGGATTCTTTACCACTAGTGCCACCTTGGAAGCCTGCTTGCAAGATGCATGCGACTGAGTGGGAGAGGATGAAACTTAAAGTATATATTGCTTCTAGATTTCTTCCCAGCTGAGCCGAAACAAGTTTAATAAACTCTGCTGCTGCTGCTGCTGCTAAGTCGCTTCAGTCATGTCCGACTCTGTGTGACCCCGTAGACGGCAGCCCACCAGGCTCCCCCATCCCTGGGATTCTCCAGGCAAGAACAGTGGAGTGGGTTGCCATTTCCTTCTCCAATGCATGAGAGTGAAAAGTGAAAGTGAAGTCCCTCAATCATGTCCAATTCTTGTGACCCCATAGACTGCAGCCCACCAGGTTCCTCCATCCATGGGATTTTCCAGGCAAGAGCACTCTACTTATACAAAAAGATTGAGAAATGGGGGTCCTAGAAAATCAAGATAAAAATACCAAGTCCCTTCTCTTTTTCCTTAAGTAGCATACAGTAGAATTTTTAGAGGAGAGAAAGGCTATAACTGGTGTTGATGGGAAGAAATATAGAATTGAGTGTAGTATAGTGTGGCTGTTAGAAAGTGATAACAGCGGCCCCTGGAGTTGTGACGTCACAGCTTGGTGCACACACAGCACAGGGCCTGGCACACAACGCACCACAAACTCTAGCTAATATATTTAAATTGTTAGTTTACTTAATAGACTTATATTGAGTGTGTGCTTTTTGTCAGGTACTGTGCAAGGCACTCATGCATGGGTCTTTGGGAGGGGAAGAGACCCACGTTGAGGGAGGTTGTGGCTTGCCCTGCTGTTTACTTTGGAGCAGATTCCATGTTAAGAAGAAAGTAGAGTAAGCAGTGTTTAACTGGGTGATTTTCTGCTTCAGGACTTGGAACTGGTATCCTTGACCTGTAATATAGGGTTGACCAAAAAGTTCATTTGGGTTTTTTCGTTACATCTTACTTTTTGGCCAACCCAATATGGTTAGTGTGAGTATGGAGTTTGGGAGAAATTGTTTATGAACATAAAGTTATTTTAGACTACAAAAGAAATTTAAATCCAAACTGTTCTGCTAACCACTCCTTTTCTTTTTGACTCTTTGGCCTTCTAGTTCTAAGAATGTGAAAATCTTACCTTTTAACCGATATTTTAGAAAACTATGCCTTTCTATTACTACAGAGCATGAAAGGTTGTTTAGAAACATCTGTGAATTTTAAAAATTTTCATCATGTTTTTTCAAGGCCAGAATAAAGGATGAAAATAATGGATAAGAAAGAAAGATTTTTAAGTGCAAGATGTAGAGGTTTTAATTAAAGGGTGATCAAAAAGTGACTAGTCCTCCAAATCTTTAATAAAACTATTAATTCTCCACTAATGCTGTAAGAATTATGCTCTAGTGAGCTGGAACATTTTATTGATAATCAGGCAACATTATGTGCTTTTAAGTAACAGTTATACTTCTTTTTGCCAACCAAATAGAAAGAAAAGTGATACCAAATAATATCCTACATTGTTTCAAAGTCATCATCAAAAAACATCAGACATTGAACCTGTGTAGAGCATTGTTTGCTAAGAATTTCACACATCAGACTAACAGGCCTATCTCTCTTCTATAGGAGTACACCATCCAAAATAAATTATGGAAAGGTTAAGAAGACATCAGTGAAAAATATATTAAGATCCAAGTAATTTAAAAAAATATTACTTACCGCTGAACGAGAGAAAATATTTGCAAATCATATATCTGATAAGGGATTAATATCCAGAATTTATAGAGAACTCCTACAAAGATAAACAGCATCATCAACAACAACAATAAAACTCAATTTAAAAATGAGCAAAGCACTTGAATAGAGTTTTCTTCAAAACAGACATACAAATGGCCAGCAAGTGTATTAAAAGATGCTCCCACAATCGGTTGGGAAATGCAGATCAAAACCACAATGAGCCATCTCCTCACACCCTTTAGAATGACTACTATAAAAATTTTTTTAAAAAAAGCAAAACAGAAAATAACAATAACAAGCATTGATGAGAATGTGGAGAAATGGAAGACGCCGTGAGTAATGGATTTGAAAAGTTCAGGGTTAGGGTCTTCTCATTGGTGGCGTTTGTGTTGGGCTGTGCCAGCCACTTCCTCCGCACATGAATCCCTGGTCAAGAAGAAGAATCAGGTCGTTGGCTGTATTTTCTGTGCTGACTATAGTTGAGCCAACGGCACTGGTTGATGTTTGATGCTTGATGGTTAGATTTGCCTTCTCTGGAGCCAGACTGACACTTCAGAGCTGGGGTAGTTCTGCTATCTTCCAGGTCAGGGGGCTTCAGAGACCACCTGCAGGGTGGAAGGTGTCCAAGAGAGTGGGCTCAAGGGACAGGTCCCTGTCACTTCTACCAGAGCAACTCAGCATCTGAGAAAAGATTTTTTTTTTTTAATCCTTGAAAGATTCTGCTTAAAAATAGCTTACCTGTGAAGAGTTGCACAGGGAGGGTTAAAAAGTCAATGATCCTGGTCACAGTCTTTGTCAAAGGAGAAAACAGCAGCTGTGAGAATAAGTGATGTTCTCTTTATTCTGATCCTCCCTGCTCTTGCCCTCCTTTTCATGGTCTCCTTTTTAGTTATCTCCTAGTTAGTGCAGAGTGGCAAAGGAATTCCATCCTTGAAATCCACACTGGTCTCCACCAGGATGAACAGATAAGGCATGCCACCACTGACAAAAGAAGAACCCAGGTTTACTGCCTCCTGACCTGCATCTGAGAACTGGATCTCATTTTCTGAGAGCCTCATCTAGGGCAGGCCAAGGAACGGGGGTTTTTAATCTGCACCTCAAATGTTGCTTTTGTAGGTGCTCCCAAGGCCACATTTTGAGAAGAAGCAGACTGTTTTTTTTGTGAAGGAAGAACCCCTGAAGTGTGTGAATCTGGAATTATTATTGAATTTTACAGACAGAAACGTGGAGGACGAAACAGCTCAGTCAGGGATACTCTGCTACTGGGATGTGGTTAGACACCTAGATACTGTGTTTTCCCCACAAAATCATCACTTCTCAAATGCAGGTCTACAGAACATTCTTTTCCATGTTTTTTTCTTCCCCCTCTGTGATCCATAGTGAAATGAGAAAAATATCGGACAGGATTGTGTTTTATCAAGAATCTCCATTTATTCTGAGATTATTTAACACTAAATGTTTTTAGTAACAAAATAGTCCTTTTTTATGGCATGATGATAATTTTATTTTTTTTTTTTTTTTAACAGCATGAAATCCGTAAATTAAAAACCCAGGAAGTCTACTTGTCAGGAAGGCCCAAGGAGGCAAACAATGGGACTCTGCCCTCCAGGTCTCCAGTACCCCATTCCTGGGTGCCTGGAGGGCTCCACGGAGCACTGTTAGGGAACCACTGAGGTGCAGAAAGTGTACCGGACAAGGAGTTGGGAGACCACAGTTTCAATCTTGTCTCCATCATTAATTAGCTATGCGACTTCAGCAAATCACTTCATTTCTCTGGGCCTATATCATCATCCAGGATTCTGTGTGCTTAGGGATAAATTTCTGTATTTTGAAATAAGGGAATTATTAAAATGGATTAGGAGTTATTTTCCTTCATTATGAGTAATTCATCAACTCTACCATATTTGTATGAAACAACTAATATAATTTTTTATTAAGCCCAGTACACAGAAAGCTCATTAAGCTAACACTGGCTTACCCAGGGTGGTATTTAATTCAAAGCAATTGCTATTCCCTAGTAATCTAGATCTCTATGGTTTAGTAGTAAAATATTGAATTATCTGAATCTCGTTAATGCAAGATTCTTTTTTTTTTTTATTTTCCCTATTTTTAAATAGGGGTTTTTTTCCTCCTGATTTAAGAATGTTGATATATATGCCATTGAACATCAGCCTCTGATTTATCAGAAGGTGACCCCACTTTGATAACCACATTCCCTCTCAAATGCTTTCACCCACAATAAATCATCAGATACTTAGGGTTTGATTCTATTCCTAACTCTGAACTAATCACTCTCCGTGGTGTCTTATAAATACTTAAATGCCACATCAGCTTTGAAATCCACATTTCATCTGGGGCAACTCTGTTGCCTTGTAGCACTAATTTTTTTGTGCATTTGACAAGCATGTAATGAGCTCACTCTATCTGCCAGACTGAGCTAGGCCTTGAGGATATAGTCCCAGACCTCAGGGAGCTCTGAGTCCAGTTGAGAAGTTAGTCTTACAAATAAATGATTAAAATATGGTAGAAATGCAGTATTGAACAATTTATACTTTCAGTCTTTTTGTTCAAACTTCAATTCATGACTGTCCCAACCAGTGTCCCGTTAGGGCAAAGTATCTTTGGGTATAAAGCTGGGTATTGAGATCATTGTTGTACTGACCCCTCCTCCCCAACGCTTGATCAAGTACAGAGGCTGTCAGGGCTTACATCCTCTGCTCTCCTTCCTTTTAAGGAGGAGGGATGCGAGAGTGGCCTTGTAAGGCTCAGGGACAAAGAACTACTTGGATACCAAAGGACTTGACTTGTATGCAAGATATAGAAGGTGCAGGGAGACTGTAGCCTTCCTCGTGAGTAAGTGTAGCCACTGGTCTCATGGGAGGAGAACTCGGCCACAGCCCTCCCTCCTGTGGGAGCCAGGTACCAGAGCAGGATCTGTTGTTAAGCAACCTGGGCTGAGCCTCCAGCTCAGGCTTTGGATGATGCTGCCTGCCTCTCTCTATAGGGTCTTAGAGTATCCTGCATGCCTGCATCATCACCCTGCCCGTGTGCTCAGTCGTGTCCAGCTCTTGGCAACCTCACGGCCTGTGGCCCACCAGGCTCTTCTGTCCAAGTAATATTTCAGGCAAGAATACTGGAGTGGGCTGCCATTTCCTACTCCAGTCATCACATTGAGTTGTATCCAGACATGTCTTCTGAGGGTGGATATCTCCTTGGTCTAAAATTAATGCTAAGTCTTTTATTATTCAACTGGTCATGTCAGTAAAACATTCAGTTCAGTTCAGTCACTCAGTCGTGTCCGACTCTTTGCGACCCCATGAATTGCAGCACGCCAGGCCTCCCTGTCCATCACCAACTCCCGGAGTTCACTCAGACTCACATCCATTGAGTCAGTGATGCCATCCAGCCATCTCATCCTCTGTTGTCCCCTTCTCCTCCTGCCCCCAATCCCTCCCAGCATCAGGGTCTTTTCCAATGAGTCAACTCTTCGCGTGAGGTGGCCAAGGTACTGGAGCTTCAGCTTTAGCATCACACCTTCCAAAGAAATCTCAGGGCCGATCTCCTTCAGAATGGACTGATTGGATCTCCTTGCAGTCCAAGGGACTCTCAAGAGTCTTCTCCAACACCACAGTTCAAAAGCATCAATTCTTCGGCGCTCAGCCTTCTTCACAGTCCAAGTCTCACATCCATACATGACCACAGGAAAAACCATAGCCTTGACTAGACGGACCTTTGTTAGCAAAGTAATGTCCCTGCTTTTGAATATGCTCTCTAGGTTGGTCATAACTTTTCTTCCAAGGAGTAAGCGTCTTTTAATTTCATGACTGCAGTCACCATCTGCAGTGATTTTGGAGCCCAAAAAAATAAAGTCTGACACTGTTTCTACTGTTTCCCCATCTATTTCCCATGAAGTGATGGGACCAGATGCCATGATCTTCGTTTTCTGAATGTTGAGCTTCAAGCCAACTTTTCCACTCTCCTNCTGCAGTCACCATCTGCAGTGATTTTGGAGCTCAAAAAAATAAAGTCTGACACTGTTTCCCCACCTATTTCCCATGAAGTGATGGGACCGGATGCCATGATCTTTGTTTTCTGAATGTTGAGCTTTAAGTCAACTTTTCCACTCTCCTCTTTCACTTTCATCAAGAGGCTTTTGAGTTCCTCTTCACTTTTTGCCATAAAGGTGGTGTCATCTGCATATCTGAGTTATTGATACTTCTCCCAGCAATCTTGATTCCAGCTTGTGTTTCTTCCAATCCAGCATTTCTCATGATGTACTCTGTACCTTTCATTATACACCTATAAAACTTAATTGTTTTCTTATTAAAAAAAAATTATTTCTAGACACAAGAGGTCAGTGTACCTCATGCAAAGGGCCTGGACACAAGTCAAACAAATTCTATTGACTTTTTCACAAGCTCCAAATGAGAGCTAATGGTCTAAAGCATGCTTTTCTCTTTTTTGGAAAATAGTGCTGTATTCTCAGGCATGCCACGTTAGGGAAAACTGTTTCCAGTAAGGCATACACACAGCGTTTATACCACGTGAATGTCTGACAAATTCCTTTAAGTTAATGCGTAAGAGTTTTCCTCCTGTCTTTGTTTGGTTCGTTTTTCTCCCCTCCCTCCTTCCCTTTAGCTAAGCTGGAAGGAATCATGTTCTTTACACGTGGATTAAAACAATGGGCCCACTAGCTGATCCCTTTCTGTTTTTCGCCTGGGCTGGGAGCATTAGGGATGGTGGCTGGGAGGGACCTTGGAAGTCCTCGGAAACCATGTTCCTCTCTCCTCTGGACTTGTGATGATTACAGATCACATTCTGCATTTGAATATACGTTGGAATGTTTGTTGTTGGTCAGTCTTCCCCTGCAATATTATAGCCCCTTAAGGACAGGAATCATATGTATCTTCCACCCTGACCAGTGAACTATTGTTTGTGTAACTGGGGATCGGTCACTGGCGTGAGAGTGAATGAATGGGGTCTTCTGAAGGAAATCCACCTTCTGTTCTCATCTGCCAGCCCCGGGTGGTCTTCAAATAGCCAGGTCATCTACATAGTTGTGTTTCTTTACAGTGAGATACTTGACATGAAATTCTATTTTAAAAAACCTTGAATTTGATAGGCATAATTATAGCCTATGGCTAATCACTATCTCTTGATTCACTGAATCCACGTATCTGTGCAAACATCTCTTTCTTCCCAGGCAATTCATTCAAGCCCCATTTGGCTCTCTTGTCCTTGCCCAGTCATCACGAGTGTTGGCATCACAGTTCACTCTGCTCAGTGGTCGGGCCAGAGGGTGAAGCAATCTCTTAGCACACCATATCCCCCCTTGCCTACCCTCCTACATCATTCACTGAACGTAGAGTGTTCACTTGTGCACAAAGACGCAAGAGTTTTTGGACTCAGGTTTTGAGTCCCAGCTCTACCCCTTATTAGCTTCATGGCCTTGGACAAATTGTTCTTCTAAACTTACTTCCATCATCAATTAAAATGAAGATAATTAAACCTGCTTCACAGGGTTGTGGAAGTTGAATAAGGTAACCAGTTAAGTGTTGGTTTTTCCCGTCTTTTCTCTCAGCTGATTTGATTATATGTGAAAGAGAAGGACTGCATTTTTCTATAGTGTATTGGATTGGGCACAAAGTTCACTTAGGTTTTTCCAGAAAATCTTACAGAAAAACCCGAATGAAATTTTTGACCAACCCAATAGTTGGCACAGGCTTTATGTCTCAACTCTCGGAGTAATGTCATATTTTTTGCAAGTACAGACAATTTCCTGTTGAACTTACAGAGTTGATGCTAAATCCTCTGCAGGTAATGAAGAGAAGGGTAGTTTTCTATATTGGAGAAAGTCACTGTAGCCTCATTTTGATTCATGTATGGCATTCTGCTAATATTTTATAATGTGCCTGTGAAAAGAAATACAGTAGTCTCGAATTCTTTTGCTGCTGCTAAGTCGCTTCAGACGTGTCTGACTCTGTGTGATCCCATAGACGGCAGCCCACCAGGCTCCGCCGTCCCTGGGATTCTCCAGGCAAGAACACTGGAGTGGGTTGCCATTGCCTTCTCCAATGCATGAGAGTGAAAAGTGAAAGGGAAGTCGCTCCGTCGTGTCTGACTCTTCACGATCCCATGGCCTGCAGCCTACCGGGCGCCTCCATCCATGGGATTTTCCAGGCAAGAGTACTGGAGAGGGGTGCCATTGCCTTCTTTGATTCTTTTGCTAGACCTTTAAAATCAAACTTGAAAGAGTGGGGCTCCTCCTGGGTTTGTGAAGTTAAGTGCAGTTAGAGGTTAACTTCGCAAATGCGAGACGCTCTGCCCTGCTGCCGTGCCTTCCACCTCCTCGTGTGGCCCGTCTTAACTGCCCGTCTCCTGAGGTGTTTGCTAAAACCACTGATCGTTTGGTGTGCCTCTGGTGATCTTAGCAACCCTGCCTTTGTTTGTCAGGTCACTCTTTTTCTCTTTTTCATCCCATACAAATAAGCCACACTGAAAAGTTTTCAGCAGCCTCAATTATTTGTTAGCTGTCTTAGTTTAGTAAATTGTGTTCTTTTTCAGCCCTGACATCTCACAGGGACAAGAGAGTTCAGGAGAGGCTTGCTCTTAAAGAGTGGCAGTCACCGCGGGTGGTGGTCAAGGCCCAGAGAGAGCCTGCTGCCGTGATCACGAGATTCCTGACCCAGAGCCTGCCTTGTTCCTGGTGTGCCGTCGAGGCCTCTTTCTGCCAGGGTTCTTGTAAAGCGTCCTGAGACCTGAATCTGCTTGCCGATACTTCCCTGACCCTTACGTGCTCACACTGTGTTTCCATCACTGTGCCACCTTCTCTCCAAACGCTCTGTGCACCATCTGACTGATGGCCGCCGCAACTAAGTCCTCCGGTGCTGAGTCTGCGTAGCTCATTTGGTGGTGGTTTTCCCTGGCGACTTAGTGCTACAGAATCTGCCTACAATGCAGGAGACTCGGGTTTGATCCCTGGGTCGGGAAGATCCCCTGGAGGAGGAAATGGCAACCCACTTCCAGGATTCTTGCCTGGGAAATCCCCTGGACAGAGGAGCCTGGTGGGCTGCAGTCCATGGGGTCGCAAAGAGTCGGACACGACTGAGCGACTGTCACTTTCACTTTCTTTCACTTTTCTTTGTGGGGACATACCATGTCTCCCCATATTAGATAAAAAGCCTCGTGAGTAAAAAAGATTGTGTTTTATTTTCTGGACCTAACCCAACTAGCCTAGTTTCTTGCATGTAGTAGGAGATAAGTCAGTATTTTTAGTAATTATCTTAGTATAGTCAAGGGACTTGACTGGTGGCTCAGATGGGAAAGAATCTGCCTACAGTGCAGGAGACCTGGTTCAATCCCGGGTTGGGAAGGTCCCCTGGAGAAAGAAATGACTACCTACTCCAGTATTCTTGCCTGAAGAATTCCATGGACAGAGAAGCCTGGCAGGTCACAATCCATGCGTTTGCAAAGAATTGGACACGACTGAGCAATACTTTCACTTTTTTACATCTTAGTCTATCAGACTAATAAATACCATAAATTGAGTAGCTTATAAACAACAACAATGTATTTCTTAAGGTTCTGGAGGCTACAAAGGCCAACATCAAGGTGTGGGCAAATTCTGTGTCCCATGAAGGCCCATTTCCTGGTGTCTTTTCTCTGTAACCTCACAGGACAGGCGAGGTACTGGATCTTTCTCAAGCCTCTTTTATGAGGACACTGATCCTACCTATGCGGGCTTTACCTTCATGACCTAAACACTCCCCAGAGGCCCCCATCTTCTAGTACCATCACACTGGGTTTTAATATATGAATTTTCGAGGGGTGGGGGCACAAACATTCAGACTCATAGCAGTGATATTAGACAGTTTTTAAGAATTTAAATAAAATATAGTTCTGAAATTAAAAAAAAAATAAACACTTGCCATTTACTTTAGAGAACTTATTAGTAAGATAATGAGAACATCAAGATACCTATGTGTGCAGGGTGATTATTATCCTTCAGGGAATATAAGGAAAGACCAGGGGCAGTACCCGTAGAGTCCATCCCAACAGAGGTTGCTGGGGAAGGCGCTTTAGGCTTCTGACCTGCCGTGGGAGAGTGAGCAAAAGAATGGGCACTACCCAGGGTCATTGTGATGAAAGCTGCTCACCGAGCCCGTGGAGCAGCCTGTCAGCAGGCCCTGCCACATTTCTAGAGTTCATGTGTTTATTCAATTACTTGAACATTTTGCAGGGCGTTTTCTACGGGCCGAATGCTCTGCTGAGTTCTGGGCACACTCAAGATGAATGAGGCCCAGGCTCATTTATGAAGCTCAGGGCCCAGACACATCCGTGGACTCTTAGAGAGTGGTGTAAACGTTCAGGGACGGGGATGTCATATGGAACAGTGGGGGTCTGTTGGTAGCAGGGACGCTGAGCCCATTGGAAGTCTGGATCCATTTCCTTAGTCTAAGACAGGGCAGCAGAGACAAGGGCATTGAATGTAAGCCTGGGACTGCCGAGAGGTGGGCAGTGAGAGAAGGTCACGTGGGATGAAGAGTTCTGAGCACTTGCTGTGTTTGGTTCTGCCTCCTCTTGCTGACCAACTCCCTGCTCCCCCCACGGCCGGCCCCTGGGCTCCGCTATCCGGGATGTCCTGGTCCTCACTCTCCCAGGCCCACTTTGGCTGTTGACCACATACTCAGTATAGGCTTTCTCCTGGGTGCTCTAGGCAAACTGAGGTGAACTCATCACAGTCTCAGAACTGGTTAGAGGGAGATCCTCCCCTAGGGGGTGTGTGGAAAGGCATATCAGACGCTGGGAACAGTTTGAGCTGAAACCCAGAGGCAGGAAATGGGAAAAAATGGTCCAGGTGGTGGCCAGGTAGGCTGTAGACATAGGTTGAAGTTTCGTTTTTCAAATAGAGAATCTGTTCCCTGTTCGTTCCTTGTTAGTAGGCAGAGAAGTTCTTTTGTTGTTGGTTTTTTTGTTTTTGTTTTGTTTTTAACAAACCAGCATGTGATTAGCGCAGTTCTACAGGCTGTAGGCCGAAGGTGGTATATACCATGGATGGTGAGCTTGGGGGAAACACATGTCTGTTCAGTCATGTAACTGAATTGAATCTGTTGCAATTTGATGTGAATTAATCTGTGTCTCAGTTGCCCTGACAATACCTCTTGAGGAAACTTTTGCACAGAGATTCCTAACCAGAAGGTACCACGTGGCTATTTGCGTTGGAACCAGCACCAGGCTGTTCATGTTCTTCACCCATGCTCTGCTTAGGCCACCAGATCTTTCAGATGCTGTGGAAAGGAAGGGAGGCCTGGCAGGAATTTCTGACTTGAGTAGGAGAGAGTTTTTTTCATGTATTGCCTAGAATTATTCATTTCAACCTTAAATTTAATGAAGTAGTGTTAAAATGAATGCATAACCTGCTTGGTTATGTTTTCTATAACTTACTTTTAAATTCTTCACCGTAGGTGTAGTGGGGTGTATTGTGTGTGTTGTATGTGAGTTAACCTGCATCTCAATGATAGATATATATAATTCCTAACTGAGACTATTCAGTTCAGGTGTTTTGCAAGTATTTGGAGGATTCATGAGATGATTACGATAAATGTTTCAGTGATCTTTGGATCTGATCAGTGAGGAGGATTTGGATGTGAGAGGTGGACTATAAAGAAAGCTGAGCGCAGAAGAATGGATGCTTTTAAACTGTGGTGTTGGAGAAGACTCTTGAGAGTCCCTTGGACTGCAAGGAGATCCAACCAGTCCATCCTAAAGGAGATCAGTCGTGGGTGTTCATTGGAAGGACTGATGTTGAAGCTGAAACTCCAGTACTTTGGCCACCTCATGTGAAGAGCTGATTCATTGGAAAAGACCCTGATACTGGGAAAGACTGAGGGCAGGAGGAGAAAGGGATGGCAGAGGATGAGATGGTTGGATGGCATCACCGACTCAATGGACATGGGTTTGGGTGGACTCCAGAAGTTGGTCATGGACAAGGATGCCTGGCGTACAGTGGTTCATGGAGTCACAAAGAGTCGGATACAACTGAGCGACTGAACTGAAGAATTTACTCCCCAACAGTGAAATGAAGGGATTCAAGATTTGTGGATGAGTAGAATGTTAGAATCTAGTGAACCAAATATGGGAAAGCCAGTCAGCTTTTGAACGTCACTGGTCAGTTTGTAGTGCGGCACTGTCTTATATGTAAGATTGTCCTTAACTAACTAAAAGAGTTAGCTGAATGTTGCATTAGAATATCATGATATTCTTGAACTTAACACCAAAAAGAACAGAGAGAGATTTCTCATGGAACTGAGTACATACCTGTTGCTGTGCCTGCTTGCCAATAGATGGTTGCCTACGTGGTAGCATTTGGTAGCCAGGTTGTGGGAGAGAAAACAGTCTCACCTGTCAAAGGAAATCCAGTATCTGTGAATGACCAAACACTTGGATGAGTTCTCACAGTGCATCTCTCCTGAGGATGAACTGAAAGAAGGAGGTGGGGCATCTAAAGGAGAGATGCTGATGCTGGGAAAAATTGAGGACAAGAAGAAGGGGGCGACAGAGGATGAGATGGTTGGATGGCATCACTGACTCCATTTACCTGAGTCTGAGCAAACTCCGGGAAGACGGGGAAGCCTGGTGTGCTACAGTTCACGGGGTCTCTTAGCGACCGACCAACAACAAGCCTTATTGATATGGTTAATGAGTTTTTCCTGGTGAGGAATGCATTCTTTAGATTGGTTTTGTTTCTTTGATCAGCCGTCAGGGCTCCCTGACTTGTCTCCTAGGCTCTGTTAGGAAGGAAAATAATAGTGCATTCCTTGACTGCAGGGCAGAGCCAAGATAATTAGCCCACACCAGAGTCCATCTTTCCTACAACCCAGGCAGAGGGCACTGACTCCTGGACTTTTGTTCAAAGACATTGGGCTTTATTTCCATAAGTAATGGAATTCACAGAACTGTAATGTTTCACATGGAACTTGTAGAGACTTGAAGACTTGAGGGCATTTCTCCTAAATCACCAGGCCAAAAGCTTCATAAATATGTTTTCCACCATAAAATATAATTGTGAGGTACAGTGTATAGTCTGTTTTATCTGAAACACATTGTTTATTTGTGTCACAATCTGAGCTCTCCATCACTGAATTAGCATAATAACTTTAGCCTATTTTCGTCCTAGGGTATTGTTTAGAAGGAAAAATTAATACGGTCTGTTTCTGCTAATCACAAATTCCATTTTGTGTTTCTTTGATATTCTTTCTTTGATGTGAGGGAAAAGACTAAATCTCTTTTAAAGGAAGGAAAAAAAAATGTCAGTGAGTCTGTTTAGCATGTATGCAATCTCAAGAATTTAGTAAGCCACATAAGATGGGGAGGCGAGTGTTCTGTATTTGGGGCCGCTTTGCTTGTTTGAGGAATTTGATTACAATCCGGGTGGCTTTGTAGGCATGTAAACTATTCTTACCCTATGACTATAGAACGTTTCACAACTCTTCTGTTTGATGTACTAGGCCGCTGAGAGACAAGTTAGATAAACACCAAGCAGACTTTTCTAGAAGCAGGAGCCAAGGGAACCAAGCTGTCCCCATTGTCCTCTGTGTTCTTCTTCTGCAGAACGACGTTGTTTTCCCTAGATGGCTTCAGCGGTCATTGCCGGACGGGGAAACTTGATTCTGCAGTAGCCAGGAGAGCGGGAGCTGGCTCCTTCCAGCTGGAGAGGGAAAGGCCGCGTTCACAAACCAAGCTTCGCTTCCCCCATCTGCTTACACATTTTCAGCACCCAAACCAGCATGCACTAATGTGTACAGGCGCGTCCCTGAAAACCAGTGCTTCATTTCGCCATTTTCATAGATCCACAGAAGATTTCCCACTGACTTAAGTCATAGTTTCAGAGACATTTTATCGGAAATTTGGATTGATCTCCAGTTCAGTAGCCAGGAGAGCGGGAGCTGGCTCCTTCCAGCTGGAGAGGGAAAGGCCGCGTTCACAAACCAAGCTTCGCTTCCCCCATCTGCTTACACATTTTCAGCACCCAAACCAGCATGCACTAATGTGTACAGGCGCGTCCCTGAAAACCAGTGCTTCATTTCGCCATTTTCATAGATCCACAGAAGATTTCCCACTGACTTAAGTCATAGTTTCAGAGACATTTTATCGGAAATTTGGATTGATCTCCAGTTGGCTAGTGGCTTTCGCTTACTATTCTTCAGGCTTGCTGTCCAGAAATTAATGATATGTAAATGAGCACAGGGGTTTAGAAACCTTGGGTAAATTTTACTATTGAAAATAAAACGAATGACCGTTCCTTACTTTGCAAACAACCAGTCTTCTATGCCATGAACATCTCTGGTGCTCCAGCTCACCTCCAGACAGCTGGGCAGATAATAATCAAGGCTCGAGGTCCACCCTGAGGGGTTTAGAGTCTCCCGGTGGAGGATGGGAGTAGGTTTGCGGGTGTGGCTCGCTGTGGCTAGTGTTAGGAGGCCAGTGTGTGCCGGGGCCTAGAGGCGAAGCAGAGGGGACCATCACATGTCCTGGACATCTGGGCGTTGTGTCCAGGTTTTGCCGGATGAGACGGCATTAACCCTGTGAAGATTGTTGCGGGGGAGGGCATACAGGACATGCTGGGAAAGCGAACCAAACGCAGGGAGGCACTGCACGTGGAGTGGGGCACTTTGGATGACCCTGAGCTTATTCAGTAGGCTTAGGCCGAAGGTGGCTGTGAGCAGAGCTCCCCTAGCACTGCTCAGGGCAGTTACAAATCTTGGTTTGAAGCTGCAGGTGTAGCCTAGTGTGGTAGCTAAACACGAACTTGAGCCAGAGAGTCCGAACTCGTGTCTTGAGTGCGATTTGAGGCAAGTCCCTTTAACCTCTCTGTATACGTTTCCTCCTCTGTAACATGAGTATATTGACAATGTCAGCTACTGTGAGGTTGTGGTGAGAAGTTAATCAAGTAATAGGGCCTCGGTTAGGTTCAGTTCAGTCGTCAGTCATGTCTGACCCTTTGCGACCCCATGAATCACAGCACGCCAGGCCTCCCTGTCCATCACCAACTCCCAGAGTTCACCCAAACTCATGTGCATTGAGTCGGTGATGCCATCCAACCGTCTCATCTGTCGTCCCCTTCTCCTCCTGCCCTCAATCTTTCCCAGCATCAGGGTCTTTTCCAGTGAGTCAACTCTTCACATGAGGTGGCCAAAGTACTGGAGTTTCAGCCTGAGCATCAGTCCTTCCAATGAACACCCAGGACTAGTCTCCTTTAGGATGGTCTAGCAAGTAATAAATATTCTATGAGCATTTGTTAACTCATTATTGACTGGGGGATTTTTGCAGACGCTAACACCTGGAGCTGTAATATGTCTCTGGTCAATAATGTGTTAATATATGAGACTGGGAGAGTCAGGGCAGTGGCTTATTCATAAAAGACACTCAATTGATGGGTAAAAAAAATCCCAGAAATGTTCCTAATGACAAGCTCCTCCAAAGTTTAGAGATGGAAAAGATGTAGCGCAGCAGTTCTCCAAGTCCACAGTGAGCAAGGATTACCCGACAGCTTGTTAAAATGCAGACTCTTGGCCCCACCCTCCGGAGAATCTAATTCCTCACTCTTGACTGGGATCCAGAAATGCACATTTAAAAAACCACCCCAGTGATCAGTGATTTTCACGCACATAGTCCCAGCCTCTTTTTGAGACACTGCCTGAGCATTTGCCTTTTAGAAGCAGGTGACCTCTAGGGACTCAGAAGGACTGTGTTCTAGTCCCAGCTCTGCCACTTCCTGGTTGTGTAACCCTGGGCATGTCGGTTAATATTGTGAAGAGTTAGCTGCTCATTCGTGTCCGACTCTTTGCTGCTCCATGGACTATGGCCGGTCAGTCTCTCCTCTGTCCATGGGATTTCCCAGGCAAGAATACTGGAGTTGGCAGCCATTCCCTTCTCCTGGGGATCTTCCAGATCCAGGGATTGAATCCAGGTCTTCTACACTACAGGCAAGATTCTTTGCCGTCTAACCACCAAGGAAGCAACTTCACTGTGAGCATCTCCTGTGTTTGTCCGGGAATATTGTCATGGCGCTGCTGTGAAGATGAATGGGGACTAGCATCTGAAAGGCACTAATGAATTGACCATTGTAAAGTGGTCTCATGACTGGAAGGGAGGGAGCCTCAACCCACATTTGGGCCAGCAGAAAGCCTCACCCTTGAGGACATGGCTGTTTTAGGATTGGGAAGGCTGAGGGTTTGGAAACTGGACCTCTGCTCATATTTTTCCATGGAATCCACCTGTCTGTTCTCTAGTATCTCATTTGATTATCCAGCTAATATTCCAGGGCTCAGCAGATAGAGATAAAGGAAGTTCCTGTTAACACAAGTTCACGTGCTCCATGCATAGTGAGGCCGAGCACTGAAGTGCTGGAGTCTGGAGCAGAGAAAGGCTTATTGCAAAGCCCTGCAAGGAGACAAGGTGGTCCATACCCTAAAAAGCTCTGAGCTCCCCAAAGGGTTTTGGCAATGCATTTTTAAAAGTCAGTTGAAGGGGCTGGAGTCTCAGGTTGTGCAGGGTTCTTTGATTCGCCGACGGTGGGGTGGCAGGGTGCTGTCGCAGGTATTAACATCATCAGTCCTTAGGCTCCAGGAGGCCTGGGGCTGTGTGCTCATGGTCCTTAAGTAGTTTCCATCTTCCTTTTGTTGGAGAAGGGGAGGTTTTTAACATCTGCAAAACAACTCAGGAAATGTGTATCAAAAACCGTTCATTGTTGTTGTATAAGTCAGTCAGTCAGTCGTGTCCCACTCTTTGTGACCCTATGGACTGCAGCCTGCCAGGCTCCTCCATTCATAGGATTCTCCAGGCAAGAATACTGGAGTGGGTTGCCATTTCCTTCTCCAGGGGATCTTCCCAACCCAAGGATCAAACCTGCGTTGGCAAGCAGTCAAATACTGTTATCTAAGCACTTCAGAGAGGAGCTAAATCAGAGGATTTGGAGCAGGTCTGTCCCAGGAAGACCCCATAGAGTCCTGTTCAGTTACATTACTTTTTATAGGACAAATAATCCCATTGTTAGACAGCTCTGGTTACAAGAAAGTGCTACAGATTAAGCCCAAGTAGGCCTACCGTTTGCCGTGCTAGATTTCAGCGTATCGTGTGAGACAGCTGAACAACTGAATGTGGAAGGGTTAATCAGAACAGGCTGACTGAATTGCATTGGGCCAGACCCAGCACTTGGGTGGGGAGGACACAGAGGATTGTTGGCCGGCAGATTCTGCTCATTTTTCCCTCCCAGCTGTTGAAGTGAACACTCCCTCTTGACCAATGTGTTTGGCTACAGCCTCAAGTTCCCATGCCAATGTGAAGAGAGAATTTAGAAAAAAACAGAAGGCTAGATGAGATTATTTTTTTTTAATTTATAAAGATAAAAACATATTTGGTGTTAAGATATAAACCCTCTTCCTGAAATATTGTTGCTTCTGGTTTAGGAATTTAGCAGCTACCCATAGGGACTTAGTGTGATGCAAATAACTAGTTAGACTTAAAAACAAAAAAAAACTCTCAGTTGGAAATTTAGGACATATAAAACTAATCTGAGTATTTTTTTTAATTCCACTTTAATTGTAATAGAATCCAACAAAAAAGGTGAAATCCAAAATTACCTCTTTTGTCTCTAGAGGTGAATATGAAATAGATACCACAAGAATAAAAGCTAATCACTACTGCTCCTCTCCCTTCTAGCTAAAAATGTGTACCTAAGTGTGTCAGTATGTAAATAAGCATTGCTTTAATATATGCATTTCATGGTTAAAAATTTTGATGTATTCTAGGAAAACAATTGTGCTCATGTGATAATGCAAAATTATAGTGTTGAGATCCTTATTTTTCCTTGAAAACTTGTTTTGCAAATTATGTGATCAACAGTTAAGGGAGAATCGTTAAAGTTGAACTTAAGCTCGAAGTTTACTTGAAGGAGTACTTGTGATTTTTATCAATTTTAAATGTATTTGTTACTTTTGTGGGTTTTTTTCCTCATTATAATAAGTCTCATAAAGGAAATGTAAATCACGTTGAAGATGTGATCATGATACTTGGTATTTAAAGCTCTCACAGATTTTCTAGGGGAGTAGATGGATAGTGCTTGTATTTAAACAATTCACTGGATTGCAAGATGAAGTTTGTGCTAAGAATAATGGAATAATACTTAAATTCTTTATTATTACTTCAGGTTGTATCTTTAGCATTTACCCTGTCTAGTAAATGATTAAAACAGTAAATAATAAGAGAAAGGGAAAAATGAACATAGAGAAATAGGAATGGTCCCAACCTGTGCCCATATTTCTAGTCTTATTACTTGCCACTAAAGAGTTCTTTACACACCAGCCCCTCCTTCTTTGAGGTTTCTTTGTTTTTAATGTTCCACTCCCTCCGTGGTGCTGTTCCCTCTGGCCCCCCAAGTCCCTTCATTTTTTTCTGACCTAGTACTACTTATTCTTAAGGCCTCAGGATAAATGCCCTTTCTTTAGGAATCCTTTATGACCTTCCTGTTTCCCATCTAGCATTCTGTTCTTTCTTTATCCCAGGACCTTTATTCTTTCTTTAATTTCTTTATCTCAAATTAAAATTATTATTCCTTTTACTATGAGTCTTCCCAGCTATCCTGTAAATCCATGGTGGCAGGAACTCTGTTTTGCTCATCATTAAGTCTCTGGCAACTGCACAGTGCTTGATGCAGCTTAGATACTTGACTAGTATTTGTTAGAAAAATGGATAGATGATGGATGACTAGATGGATGCATGGTTGGGCAGATGGATGAATGGGAGAATATAACACTCACAAGAAAGGGTAGATTCTGACCTCATGAGTCAGGATCTTAACTGATAACATTTTGAGCCAAGAAATTTGTATTTCTTACATTCTTAGGTTGATTGACTTACTTGACTGCCATGCAAAAATGTAAATAATTGGCAGCGAGTAAAGTATGAACATCAAAATATTAAAGTAGATAATATCACAGTTATTTCTTTGGCCAGAAATGGGAGGGGAAATGTTGGTTTTGAAAGCTCTCTAAAAATGTATTTTTAACATTTACTTTCTTTGTAAATGATTTTCTTTATTACATCGTATGTTAGACATCTCTGAAACAGTGCTGGCAAGTCTTTCAGTCAATTATATGCTCATTGGCAAAGGCTTTCAAAATGTTATGGTAAACTTTAGAGCAGTGTGCCCTTCAGCAACTCACATGACATTTCCATGTCAGTATGTTGCTTTTCTGTTGCATTTTGTTCGCTTATCACTTGAAGTGCTTCTTGCCAGCTTTTGTTCTCAGGATGGATTAGGTTTGAATTTGGGGATGAAAATGTGCAAAATGGTAAAAGTGCCTCAAATAGTATGTATTATTACAAGTGTATAGCACAGTCAGAAGGAACATAAATTAAAATTAATTTTCTGAGCTCTTTCCTTCTGGAAAGATTTTTGTATAACTGCTTGTAGTGGTTTAAATCAAAATAGCCATCTTTGGACTTCCTAGTAATAGAAAAGCTCAGACTGATCTTGTTGTTTATTTGCTAAGTCGTATATGACTCTTTTGTGAGCCCGTGACTATAGCTCGCCAGGCTCCCCTGTCCCTGGAATTTCCCAGGCAAAATTACTGGATGGGTTGCCATTTCCTACTCTATGGGAACTTCCCAACCCAAGGATCCAACCCGGGTCTTCTGAATTAGCAGGCGGATTCTTTACTACTGAACTACCAGGGCAACCTGACCTTATAAAAGTATAAATCAGTCAGTCAATCATACATGCTTCTAAGCTTTACACGAAGGTATTGGCATGGTCACCCCAGGGAAGGAGATTTCTGGGGATTTCTTAGTTCTCTTAGAATGAATCTGCAAGATTATCAAAGTTTGAAGCAGCAGCTGCTGGTGACAGTTTTTCTTCTACAAGGAGATGAAATGAGGCAGACCACTGGTTCTGACATTTCTCAAACCACTATACAAGAATAACTCAGAATCAGTGAAATGGCATATTGCCTTATGCTTTATTTTGGAAATTTTAGAATTTCTTTGGCAAACTGCTGTGCCCGCCCCCCCCCCCCCCCCCCCCCCCCCCCCCC